>CAJHQQ010002312.1:0-67686 GCA_905132885.1 Moricandia moricandioides
CTTCTTAGATCTATAAAAACAACAAAACATATCAACTAGATATAACAAAAGTGAAGCCAGAGAAGAGGAAACGAAGAGAAGTGGAATTGGTTGTGATGGTGAGGAGGTGAGACTGGTGAGGACGTGAATCCATGGAGTCGATTGTTACAGAAAAAAAGATAGAATGGAAAAAGAAAAATCAGACGAAGTAGAGAGGAAAAGAGAAAAAGGAAGAAGATGAAAACACAAAAAAAATCAATCTTGACCATTCATAATTCTAATCTAATGGTTAAAAATTATCAAATCCACACAACTCCTTCTTATTGGTGAAGAAAAAGACGCAAGGAGAAAAGAAAAATAAAGAAATAAAAAAAATCTATTTGTTTATTTATGTTATCCATTTTAATTGTTGTTTATTTTTATTAATATGTATAAAATTTTTAACTAGTTTATACCTTTTTAAAAACAGTGTATAATTCTTCATATACTTACGATAATTTATTTTGTAAACATTGGTTTGGGGTGTGCTGTTTAGAAAATGTATTGTTTAAATTATAATATATGTTTGTTTAATGGTTTAATGTTATATTTTTATAATAAAGAATTTGTAGTTTGAAGAAATTGGATTTGAGTATAAAATGTCCAGGCTTAAATTTAAATGTTAAGATTAAATGTAAGTGTTTGTGGTTTTGTATGTAAGGTTTAGGTTTAGGGTTTGGAGTATGATATATAGGATTTGAGTTTATATGATATATGGTTTGAGAATTTTTTTGAAAAGATTAAGTTTATAGTTTTATATTTAAGAATTTGAGTTTAAGCTTAAAATATTATAACTGGAGTTTTTTTAAAGATATAGGGTTAAAGAATGTACTTAAAAGTTTAGACTACGATTTAAAAGGGAATTTAAGGATTTGAGATAAAAAAAAACTAAAATGATTAAAATTTGAAGTTTAATTTAATGTTGAAGTTATATTATGCAAATATTGGGAGTTTTACTGTATATGTTTAGGATTTAAAAATATATTTAGGGATTAAGGTTTTAAATAGCCACGAAAAGTTCATGAAAAAATTGTGGCTATTTTATAAAAGCCACGTTAAAACTATTACTATATTGTGGCTATGTACCAACTACTACATATTTAGTGGTAAATCCGTCGCTACGTATATAACCACAAAAAAAAATATAGTGGCAATACCCGTGGTTTTTTTCCTAGCCAAGAAAATTTAGTGGCTGTTTTCATGGCTAATTTTTTTTTGTGGCTAATTATAAATTATATTTAATTCATAAAAAAAAATTATGGCTTTTTTTATTTAGCCACTGTTTTAGAGTGGCACTACCGTGACTATGCGGTAGATTTTTACTAGTGAGGTTGTCACCAACTTGTGATGTAAACTTTAACCTGAAATTACATGTAACTGATGCATAAAATAAACAATAAAAAGGCGTAATGGGTTTGACAGAAAATAAACATTAAACACGTAAAAATATAAAAAAAATATCATACGTTAAACTAAACAGAATATACTCCCTTCTCATGATATCATTTTCAATACATTTTCTAAAAAAAAATTAATATATTTTCTTAAAATTTGACACATTATCACAACTAGAAAAGATTTAGGATAATTCTCTCAAATAGACATTTTTGAAGTTTTTTTACCAAAAATAGATCTTAAGAAAAAATAAGACTAATATAAACCTTTTTATTTTAAAGTTTTTAATATTTTTTTTTAATTTTAAACTTCATCTCCAAAAGCCTAACTCATAACTCTAAACCCTAAGTGTAGATTAGTTGACTCAAATGGTATAAATGTATATTTACACCCTTTAATAAAATCTATTTTAATAATTTTTCTTTTTAAAGGCTATTTTAATGATAATTTTTTTTTAGATCGAGATTTGAAAAGCTTTGAAAACAATGGTGCACGATACTCCACCAGTTTACGTCTCCAATACTCGACAGTTGAATCTTCTTGTAGCTCTAAGAAGTGTGG
This sequence comes from Moricandia moricandioides, assembly GCA_905132885.1. Taxonomy (NCBI): domain Eukaryota; kingdom Viridiplantae; phylum Streptophyta; class Magnoliopsida; order Brassicales; family Brassicaceae; genus Moricandia; species Moricandia moricandioides. The sequence goes on from CAJHQQ010002312.1 coordinate 1,975, forward strand.
AGATTACGAAAAAAAAGAGAGAAGAAAAGGCTATTCAGTTATGTGTAGAAGAAGAAGAAGAAGAAGAAGAAGAAGAAGAAGAAGAAGAAGAAGAAGAAGAAGAAAGAAGAAGAAGAAGAAGAAGAAGAAGAAGAAGAAGAAGAAGAAGAAGAAGAAGAAGAAGAAGAAGAAGAAGAAGAAGAAGAAGAAGAAGAAGAAGAAGAAGAAGAAGAGAAGAAGAAGAAGAAGAAGAGAGAAGAAGAAGAAGAGAAGAAGAAGAAGAAGAAGAAGAAGAAGAAGAAGAAGAAGAAGAAGAAGAAAGAAGAAGAAAGAGAAGAAGAAGAAGAAGAAGAAGAAGAAGAAGAAGAAGAAGAAGAAACGGCGTCTGTTCGTTAACTCAGCCACTAATTATGACGTGGAAAATCGGAAGTGAAGAAGAAGAAGGAAGAAGAAGAAGAAGAAGAAGAAAAGAAGAAGAAGAAGAAGAAGAAAGAAGAAGAAGAAGAAGAAGAAAGAAGAAGAAGAAAGAAGAAGAAGAAGAAGGAAAAGAAGAAGAAAAGAAGAAGAAGAAGAAAGAAGAAGAAGAAGAAGAAGAAGAAGAAGAAGAAGAAGAAAGAAAGAAGAAGAAGAAGAAGAAGAGAAGGAAGAAGAAGAAGAAGAAGAAGAAGAAGAAGAAGAAGGAAGAAGAAGAAGAAGAAGAAGAAGAGAAGAAGAAGAAGAAGAAGAAGAGAGAAGAAGAAGAAGAAGGGAAGAAGAGAGAAGAAAGAGAAAGAAGAAGAAGGAAGAAGAAGAGAGAAGAAAGAAGAAGAGAAGAAACGGCGTCTGTTCGTTACTCAGCCACTATTATGACGTGGAAAATCGGAACTGATGACATGGAAAATCGGAACTGATGACAGAAAATCGTTAAGTCAGCCACCAAACGAACACAATACTAATCCTACATAAATCAGCCATCAAGTACAAATATACGCCAGTCGTAACGTCGTACTATTCTAGTAATTAATCTTTTGCAAATAAACCAGCCGTAATTTCGCTGAAAAACTTTAAGTCAGCCTCTTCGTCAAATAACCCAGTCGTGAAGTGAATGATATTCTAGTAATTAATCTTTCACTAATAAGTCAGCCATAACAGGGCTGAGTTTAAAGTTTAATCCAGCTCTTTATGACTGATTAACGTAAATCAGCCGTAACAAACTCCCATAACTCAGTCTGCCGAGAACCATAACTCAGTCTGCCGAGAACCATAACTCAGCCTTGTCTTATCAAAAACTCAGCCAGATGTTCGACAAATCAGCCTACCCATGTATAAATCAGTCGTAACTTGTGTTCGTAAGTCAGTCATAATCTCATAAACCAGTCAGATTTCTTTAAATCAGTCGTCACGTACGGCTGATTTATGTTTGCAAGTCAGCCAATTTCTCATAAGTCAGCCGCGAGGTTTAAATCAGCCACTATGTAACATAACCCAGCCGTCAATACCGCTTTAGCGCTTAACGGCTGATTTCAGAAAAAATCGCCAGCGATTTCCGACGTGGCGTCTGACGTGGCGTGAAAAAGTAATGGCATTCTTGTTATTACGTTTTTTGTTATAACGTAGTACAAGGGCACGCTGGGCATTTAAAAAATTCCAGTAATAAAAAAAAGATTTGTAACACTCTAGTAATAAACAATAAAATGTATGACATTTGAGTCAACTTCCCTAAAACATATTCAACTTCTAATTATCCCAATACGACTTCTTGACTTTTATGCTGTATTGGACATATTTTACCATTTCATAATGAAGAAAAAAGAGTTTATTCATATTTAAAATTTCAAAATAGAAAAATTATTAGAAACAAAAGTAAGAATATATACATTTAAAAAATAAATAAATAAATACTGAAACAATATTCTATTGTATTTCATACGTTGATATAATACTCATTATGGTTATCTAACTAGTTTAGAAAACAAATACAAAGTGTTTTACTATAATCTATTGAGATTAGAATACATAATCAACGGTTTCATATTGATATGATTTTGGCCGAACCATTGGAACAAGGAGCTAACTTGGAGCAGGATGAGCCTAGTGATGAGCTTAGTGAATCTGAAGGAGACTTGGTGAAGGGTCTCTTAGAAACAAAGAATTATAAGAACAACTTTTCTTATTGCTTTAGAAACTACTAAAAACTAAAGTTCTCAATGTTTCTCTTAGATCTCTTATGGAACACCTCTCCATAAGACCTATATTTATATTGAAGGACAATTCCCTTTAACATGTGGGATATGGAAAACACAAACCTAATCTAATAGAAAACTTTCTTTTCCTATTCTAGATTTCTTTTTTGTGTTTATCTCTTAACATATTAAACATCTAATAATATGTTAAGTTTCCACAAGCTTGGAATTACCCAACAATCACCCCCTTAATTCCAGCTTGAATTAGGGAGACCAATTTCTTGAACTCCGATTAAGCTCCTCATTTGCTTGAACTTTATCCTTGCTAACGGTTTGGTTAGGATGTCGGCCTTCTGCTAAACACCTGGAGTTTGCATGTATCAACTTAGAACACCAACTGTGTAACACACACCTAGTCTTGTGTGAAGTAGATACCCCAAACATCCTTTGCTTCTTTTGCATTTTGTAGCATTTATCTCTTGTTCATCTCTAACCTTTGAGATCTTTGATCTCAACTTCACTGCTACGTGGATCGTGTTACACACTTCCATCTTTGTGTCACACATGATTCCTTGAGCATAACTCTCCTCCTTTATCTTGATTTCGTCTGCTCCTTGAATCTTGTAGATCCACTTTAACCTTATAGGTTCAATACCAGGCGGTCTATCCACAAGCTCCCATGTCTTGTTTCTTGTGATAGACTCCAACTCGGCTACCATCTCTTCAACCCATAAGTTGTTCGACACCTTCATCTCAGTTGAGGTAAACTCTCCTTCTCTATCGGTGTAAGCTATATTGAACTTTCCATAGGCAAAATCTCCTCCTCTATCGGTGTAAAATCTTTTGAACTGATAGAATGCCTCAGGAATATTTGCTGGCATTGATGGTATGATTCGTCCACACAAATCTCCATGCAATAATTCCAGTAGCTTTGATGTACGAACCATGGTTTTACTCAGGAATGAGTGTCTAATCTGCTTTCCTGCTAGACATACGTCACACACGCTTTCTTTGTGTGTTACACACAACATTCCTACGACCATCTCCTTCTTTACCATGTTGTTCATCACGCCTAGCTTATATGTCCTAGTCGAGCATGTCACCTCCATGTTGCATCTTCATCTCTGACATGTAAACACTGCGGATAGCTAATCTCCATCGGGGTCTTGTAGAGACGGTTTTGAGATCTTGTTACACGTACAAGCAACCTGCCACACGAATCTGTAAGTGTTAAATAGACATCTTTCATGTTAACCTCACATTTGTTTTCTGTTGCTTGTCTAAGACTCAATATGTTATGCTTCAGGTCGGGTAGGTAGTATATGTCTTTGAGTGCCTTCTTCTCTCCAGTCTTGCACACAAAGGTAACAACCCCCTTTCCTATGATATTAACACATGATCCATCACCAAACTTCACCTTCCCTTTGGTGTTGAGATTCAAACTCGAAGAGAACTCCGTGTTTCCCGTCATGTGATTGCTCGCTCCATTATCCAAATACCAAACACTTGCATTGCCTTTGTCGATAACAAGATTCTTCGGAATCACCTTTTCTTCATTCAAGAATACCACCTCGTGTACATAGAGGGCATCGGCCTCTTGTGTTTCGTTTAAGTTGGTTTCTTAATTCCTCACTGACTTCTCGGGACATGAAGTTTCATAGTGACCCGGTTTGTCACATCTCCAACATATCATCTTCGAACGATCCTTCTTCGAGTTTTTGTCTTAGGTGTGTGACACATGACTTTAGTTGTGTAACCTACCTCGACCTCTGCCTCTTCCATTCCGTCCTCTACCTCTACCACGAAAATCTCCATAGTTCCTCTAAATATGGTGATTGTTATCCGAAAACATAAGCTTCCCTTGGTCTTCCTTTTGAGTTTCTTCCCCTACACGCCCCTTCCAACTATGTCCTCAAAACCCGTAGAGTTGAGTTCTAGGACTTTCTCAAGCAACGCTACGATATGGATATACTTGTGTCTTGGAAGACCCTTCAAAAACTTTTTAGCCATCTTGGATTCTTCTATGTTTTCTCCCAACGAGGCTGCCATGGATGATAACCCTGATATCTTTCCCGCAAATTCATCCACAGTATCACTAACGTCCATCTTCAACCTGTCATACTCCGTCATCAATGTCTGAAGTCTCGCCTCCCTTACACGATCAGCTCCAAGGTGTCGTGACTTGATGGCGTTCCAGATGTCTTTTGATGCAGTTTGTTCTCCCACCTGGAAAATCAAAGTTTGGGGAATAGATTGAAACAAAATAGCAATCGCAACATCGTTCTTCTTTTGATCATCCAAACCAGGCTCTATTGTGTCCCACACATCATGAACACGAAGTAACACCTTCATCCTCATCAACCAAACTGTATAGTTTGTCGAGTTCAACATAAGACATTGGATAGATGCGGATCCAAGGTCCTTCATGCGTGGAGCCCTATTCACGTCAACCATCTTGTGTCATGAACTTTTTACTTCACAGCTACCAGGATCGAAGCTTCAACTTAAGCTTAGATCGAGTCTCCAACCTGAGGTTCTGATACCATTTGAACGATCTCTTAGAAACAAAGAATTATAAGAACAACTTTTCTTATTGCTTTAGAAACTACTCAAAACTAAAGCTCTCAATGTTTCTCTTAGATCTCTTATGGAACACCTCTCCATGAGACCTATATTTATAGTGAAGGACAATTCCCTTTAACATGTAGGATATGGAAAACACAAACCTAATCTAATAGAAATTTTCCTTTCCTATTATAGATTTCCTTTTTGTGTTTATCTCTTAACATATTAACATCTAATAATATGTTAAGTTTCCACAAGCTTGGAATTACCCAACACTTGGGCCAAGCTGGAGTTAATATATCTCGACCAAAAAGAAAGATGAGCTATTTAACTATTTCTCAGCCTAAAAGAAGTAGGACTCATTCTTTCTTTGTGATGGGCCCATGACGAGATCCAAAACCAAGAAATTGGAGAAGGCAATTGTTTTCTTGTTTTACTCTGAACCAGAACCAAGCTAATTTGAGAACCAAGTCAAAGAACCAGCCAAGATGGTTAACTAGCCAGTCTTCAAGTTCGCCTAGTTTTCTTCTAAGTTTTTTCTAGTTATACACAAAGTCTTTGTCGATTTACAACAAGTTCTTAGGAGTGTTTTGTATTCTCTTTCTTCTACTAATAATCTCTGCAAGCTAAAGCAGTCACTTTTGTTTATCAAATTTCTTGCAACTTGTGATTCCTTTCTTCATTGATCTGAACATCGATTTGTCTAGAAGTATGATCTCCCTACGCCTTGATCTCGTTCTCTTATGGGATTGTCTCTCAAGAACTTGATCACCAAGCAATGTCTTATCCTTTCCGCATATCATCCACGAAAGCCATCTTTATCATCAATCGATCATCATCCATCAGCGTCAGTAACCTGATCTATCACCACCAATCGATCGTCATCCAACAAACTGGTTTTTCTTGGGATTCTCCTTCTTTTTAATGCTAGACCAAAACTTTAAATGACTATTTGATTGTCTCCTGATGGGCTTTGGGTCATCTATGTGTTGTTGGCCTAGTAAGAAAGCAAGTGGATCAAGATTCTGATTGCAATCCTTCTACTGGGCCGAAAAGGCCTTATTTCACCCAACTCCAATTCGAGCCCATTCCAGCACCTTCCTGAATTTTTTTTCCTCGTTCTAAAGGCCCACATGGACATGGAAACTGATCACCATAGCTCAAGTTAAGGTAAGGTACGTTGCTGATATTTTCTGGATTGTTTATCGTTCACTCGAATGCACCTTTATCGCCTTGTTCAAGTTCAATCAGCTCATCCTCTTCAGACTTGTCTAGTTCAGCATCACTTCCTGATTCATCCAACTTAAACAGTTTCAGCTTCCCATATGATACTTCTCCATTCCTAGTTGTACCAAGACATCTTATCTTCTCTCTATCTAGAACCTCATAAATCATTCCAATGAGACCTTGAAATTGTCCATTAAGCTGCACCATGATCACTGGTATAGCTGACCCATACATTGGCTTCAATCCATTGATTATAAGCCTTATCAGAAGCGAACCATCCCCTCTTTCTTTAAAAGGATTTGTCCTCAAATCCAAGCTCTGTAGGAAAATAAAACCATACACAATCAGCTTCGTTGCAATAGTTTCTTTGGACAGTATGTTGATGGTGCTACTTTCCACATTTGCCTCTCCTCCAGGCTCAAACACAAAGTGTTCTAAACCTTTCACGTGCCTTAGGTGATCCATTGATGTTTGGCCTTTGGAAACAACAATTAAAGCACATATTTCCATCTCCTTGTTTAGCTTAGACCTGCATGCTACTTCTTGCACTTCAATCCAACACAATCCTTTTCAGTCCTTATCCATGCACATCTCAGGCATGTGTTGTTGACTTAGAACTCACAGAAAGGATCAATGGTTCCCTTATATCACCAAAGAAACCTGTGTGACATTCTAGTGGTTGAACAAATCCATTGCAGCCAAGAATGGATGATATCCTTCAAACCATCACGATCCCTCCCTATTTTGTCTTTGCTAAAATACTCCATATGGTCAGGTGGTTGAGTGAAATAATCCCCATAATCAATCTTGAGCTTTGGTTTCTTGATGCGGCCATCCAAGTAGAGGTTTCTATCATCAGGCATGGTCCAACCACCCGGAACAGAGCCAAGGTCATTAGAGCTGGATTCTCCAAGGTTTTCCAAGAGATTCTAAACCAAGAAGAGCAAGACCAAGTGCTGATTGAAGAGATGGTCCAACTAAAGATCCAAGATGGTCCAGTAGAGGTTCAAGACCAAGCCGGGCCAATCCAATTCCAATCACTCGTCCGGAACCGGGGCAGTCTGATCATATCCGTTTGTAACCTTGGCCAAGACCCAACCTCAACCCAACCAGCATCTGAGTAATCCACTTAGACCACAAAGGTAAGCAGGTAAGATTTCATTTTGATTTCTAACTGGTTTATTATTTTTGGTTTGTGGCTTTTTATTTGTGTTGCAATTTCTATTTTAAGAACTTATGGGAAAATTGTCAAGTCCTTTTATTTATTTTCGAGTCCAATAAAGTTAAGGCATTGTTTAGCCTTGTTTAGAGTCTAAGGAGTCAGCCTTTATGTTGTTTAGGCCTTTATGCATTGAACTTCATGTTGTTTTGCTTCAAGTCCCCCTAGAAGGGCAAACCACATCGGGTCCTATATAAACCCCATATAAGTGATCTTGTATTTTTACCTTTTATGAAATATATGAGTCAGTTCGCCCTAGCAAAGAAACCCTAATCTCTCTCTAGTTCTGCGTGTGAAGCCAGCCTAGGAGCAGGCCGAATCTTCTCAAGTTTTCATCACCAAACTTGTGGCGATTCTTCATTCCATTCCATCCATCGATTCAGTTTGAGAGAGATACACATCCAACAAACCGAATCCCATCCTCACTTCATCTTCCATCCCTTGTTATTGTTGAGAGAGACACACGTCCAGCAACAAGGATCCATCGATCCATATCTCTGTCCTTTGTTTTGAATCGTTTTCATATTTCATCTCATCTAGATTATCACTTGCATCCTAAATCCAAAACCCATAAAAATCGAATTGCTTTTGTTTACTATCATTCATCATCTAGTTTACTTTCTCTTCATCTTTTATAGCATAAAAACTTATAAAAAGGTTCCTTGTTTCTCATGTACAAATCGCATCACCGGATCATCCCACCCGCATCACCCTACCTTGGTCCATCCGGAAGTCCTACATCCGGAAATCCCCAAACCCATCGATCCATCCTTCTGACCTAAACCTCGGGCTGTAACATTTCTCTTTTACCCAACAAGTTTCTGTTTTACTCTTCTGAGCTTGTTATGATCAGTTATGGACCTAATCAAGGACGTGTTTCTTTCTAACTCGTCTTCATTCTCACTGTAACTGGTCTGGATCACGCCATCCTCTCTCCCTTCAAAATGTTTTGACCACAAATCATGTTCTTCAAGAGAGAATGAACTTTGCAAATCAAGCTTGAATGAAGCTGCTTTTTGGTCCAAAATTTTGTTACTTCTTCTAAACACACACAAGATTCCTCCTGGTTCAAAACAACTTGTTGCAAGCCTTTTTCTACTTTCAAATGATCCACTCAACTGAAATGAAGACATACCATAGGTCTGATAAGTAAATCACATAAAGATGTCTTAAAGTTATCACCTTGATCAACCATTGAAAGCACCAATTCAGGAGCTTTAGATGATCCTCCAAGCACTTTCTTTTCTTCTTTTGTTTGATCGGGCATGTGGTCACACTTAACATGTGCTTCCTCCTCTTCTTTCAGACAAAGAGTTGTTGGTTCTGGTTCACTTTGATGGCTCTCCTCAATTTTTTTTTATTGTGAAGCTACGACAGAATGTTGCAATTTTTCCTCCTTTTGTTTCAGTGATAGATCAAGAATCACTGGTCTCCTCTTAGCCATTTTTGATGGTTGTTAAAACACACAAGCAAACTGATCTAAAGTAGAAAGCTTTGTTTCTGCTTCTGGTTTTAGTTCAGAAAGTTTCCACTGACATACAAAACTCTTCTTCATTAATGTCTTCATCCCATCCCAAGAATTAATTTGTGGCCTTCCATCGAATCTCCTAGTCTGAGCTACACTTTGAAACCAAGTAAATGCACTTCCACATAATCCAATGACTGCTAGACATACCTTCTTCTTTTCCGTGAAGTATTGGAGTCCAAAGAGAAACTCCATCTTCTTTTCCCAGTATAGACGTGCATCTGTATCAATTTTCCCATAGAAGGAGGATGGAATTGTGAACTCCTCTTCATCATTTTTTCAATTCCAGACATAGATATTGCTCTCTAACTGATAAATTTCGAGATCCTTGGTTAAAACTTTAAGCCCTAACCTTCAAGTGGCTCTGATATGGCCCTGGTATGGCTTTACCAACATATCTTCTCTTCTTTGTATCCAGAACCTCATAGATGATTCCAATGAGATCTTGAAACTATCCATTAATCTGCACCATTATCACTGGTATAGCTGACCCATAAATTGAATTCAATCCATTGATTATAAGCCTGATCAGGATTGCACCATCCCCCCTTCCTTTATAAGGATTTTATAACGCCCCGACCGCCCATGGCTAATGGGCCACCCACGCCCGCTCTCTCGGCCCGTGGGCCCCACCCCGTTTCAGCGATCAGTGCATAAATTTTCCAAGGCTCGAAATCATTGTATATTGTCAATGCAATCACCACATGACCCTTCCCCATGCTTTGGCCTCACTCACACAGTATCACGAATCACTTCCCGATAGTTCACCCATACTTTCACTACTCCAGCATAAGCACGCTTAACCCTAGAGTTCTAAACGGATGGGTGACGGAAAAGGTAAGAGCATTTTGGTGACATAGGTAGCCAAATCAATTTTCTTAATCCTTTCCACATATCACAACTCGGGATGTTACAATTCAACCCCTCTCAAAGAACGCAACGTCCTCGTTGCGCCCCAAGACATGTCTCAAGATGCCTCTCGGGTCAGAACCGAGATGGCTAACCAGCTCTGATACCACTTATAACCCCCGACCGCCCACGGGTAATGGGCCACCCACGCCCGCTCTCTCGGCCCGTGGGGTCCATCCCGTTCCAACGGGCGGTGCGCAAATTTTCCAAGGCTCGAAATCATTGTATATTATCCTTGCAATCACCACATGATCTTTCCCCGTGCTTTGGCCTCACTCAGACGGTATCGCGAATCACTTCCCGATAGGTCATCCATCCTTTCACTACTCCAGCATAAGCACGCTTAACCTGGAGTTCTAAACGGATGTGTGACGGATAAGGTAAGTGCACTTTGTGACATAGGTAGCCAAATCAATTCTCTTAAGCCTTTCCACATATCACAACTCGGGATGTTACAAATTTGTCCTCAAATCCAAGCTTTGTCAGAAAATAAAACCATACACAATCAGCTCAATTGCAATAGTTTCTTTGGAAAGAGTGTTGTTGGTGCTGATTTCCACATCTGCCTCTCCTCCAGCCTCAAACACAAAGTGTTCTAAACCTTTCACGTGACTTAGGTGATCCATTGATGTGTTGCCTTTGCAAACAACACTTAAAGCACAGATCTCCATCTCCTTGTTTAGCTTAGACATGCCTGCTACTTCTTGCACTTCTATTCAACATAATTCTTTCCAGTCCTTATCCCTGAACATATCAGCATGTTTTGTTGACTTATAACTCATAGAAAGAATCAATGGTTTCCTTAGATCACAAAATTAACCCGTGTGCCATTCTGGTGGTCGAACAAGTCCATTGTAGCCAAGAATGGATATCCAAATGACATCCTTCAAACCATCACGAGCCCTCCTTATTTTGTTTTGTCTAAAACACTCCATATGTTCAGGTGGTCGAGTGCAATAATCCCCATAATCAATCTTGAGCTTTGGTTTCTCTTTTACCCCCAACAAGTTTATGTTTTGCTCCTCTCAGCTTGTTCTGATCAGTTATGGACCTGATCAAGGACGTGTTGCCTTTTAAATCTTCTTCATTTTCACTGTAACTTGTGTGGATCACACCACACCAAGAGCTTCTCTTCCAAAGAGGCTCGCTTATAGAACCAATCCTGATGAGACCAAAGAACTTCATAAGCAAATAGACGAGCTGATTGAAAAGGGACACATCCGAGAGAGCCTGAGTCCATGTGCTTGTTTATGTTCTTCTTGTGCCAAAGAAAGATGGAAGCTAGCGCATGTGTGTAGACTGCTGTGCCATCAACCATATCCCTGTAAAGTATAGACATCATATCCTTAGATGATGATATGTTAGATGAATTGCATTGGTCATGTGTGTTTTCTAAAGTTGATCTAAAAATTGGCTATCACCAAATTAGGATGAAAGAAGAAGATGAGTGGAAAACTCCATCCAAAACTAAATATGGCTTGTATGAATGGTTGTTTATGCCATTTTGGCTTACTAATGCACCTAGTACATTCATGCGATTGATGAACTACGTTTTCAGATCATTCAATGGGCATGTTTTTGTAATATACTTTGATGACTTCCTGATCTATAACAATAGCTTGAGTGAACATGAGCAACACTTGAAATCTGTTCTTAAAGTACTTAGGAATGAGTCTTTGTTTGCTAACCTTAAGAAATGTACCTCTGGGACGGATCACCTCGTGGTTTTGTTTGATATGATGCATCTGGTCTAGAGGGAAAATGGCCAAATCAGATGGTAGACTAGTCGATATGCTACAATGAGCATGGTGTGTCAGTGTGCTTCAGTGAGCATGGAGTGTGCCTGCTGATGGGTAGAAGATAGTGGCAAGAACCAGTAGATAGAGTTGTAGACGTGCTGCAATGAACATAAAACTTCATGTCATTGATAGTAATCCAAGGATTGCCTATTTTAGGCATGTCGATGAAGATAGACTTCTAGGTGTAAATTATTGCCATGGCGGCAATAGAACTGGTGAACTCTGTAGATGGACGTGCCGACCTCATTATTTAGGTTTAAGAAACCTATATTTATAGTAGAGGTCATACCTCTCTCTTAGGATTTGGAAATATTCATTATATCCTTTGATAATATAATATTTCTATTTTTTTTTCTTAAAGATGGCCATATATATTAGAATACTTCCTCTTTCTCTCGAATTTGGGAAGATTCCTTCTTGCCTAAGCTGGAAAGATTTCCATTTATCCTAAGGTAGGAGAAATCACTTGACCTGGTGGCCGGAGGCAGGAATGGAACGAGGATCTGAACAAGGATTTTTCTAGGTACGAATCGGAAGGCCGGTGTCTTGCTCGGAAGCTTGAGTAATCTCTTCATGGATTATTTACCCCCAACAACAGGTTAAGAGGAACATTGAACAAAATACAAAGGAGTATGAGAGGAATGCAAACAAAAGAGGTGTGAGTTGTTGCTGGAACCATGGGATTTGGTGTGGATTTATCTAAGGAAAGACATGTTCCCTAATGAAAGGAAGACCAAGCTATTGCCAAGAATGGATGGTCCATTCACAATGCTTAAACGTATCAACAACAATACTTACAAGATAGATCTTGAAGGTAAGTATTTAGTCAGTTCTACTTTGAACATTACTGACTTGATCCCCTTTTGTGTAAATACTTTGGATTTGAGGACAAATCCTTTCAAAGGAGGAGGGGATAATATGATCTTGGCGTAACCATTGGAATAAGGAGCTAACTTGGAGCAGGATAAGCCTAGTGATGAGCTTAGTGAGACTAAAGGAGACTTGGGCCAAGTTGGAGGTTATACATCTTGACCAGAAAACAAAGATGGGCCCGTTAACTCTTTCTCAGCCCAAAAGAACCAGGATACATTATCTCTTTGTGAAGGGCCCATGACAAGAATCAAACCAAGAAATTGGAGAATGAAATTGTTTGTTTGTTTTACTCTGAACCAGAACGAAGCCAATTCGAGAACCAAGTTAAAATCAGCCAAGATGGCTAACTACTCAGTCTTCAATATCACCTAGTTTTCTTCTATGTGTTTTCTAGTTTTACACAAAGTCTTTGTCGATTTCCTACAATTTATTAGGTGTGCTTTCTATTCACTTTCTTCTGCTTAAACTCTTTGCAAGCTCTGAATAAAAAACATTCACTTTTGTTTATCAAATCTCTTAAAACTTGTGATTCCTTGTTCATTGATCCGAACATCGATTTGGCCAGGTGAGGGATCTCCCTACGTCTTGATCTCGTTCTCTTGGGAGGTTGTCTCTCACGAACTTGATCACCAAGAAAGTATCTGATCCTTTCCGCAGATCATCCACTGAAGCCATCTCTATCATCAACGATCATCCGCCTTCTATCACTCATCAATCAATCATCATCCATCAATTTTAGTAACCTGATCCATCAAACCAAATCTTTATAGATCGACCCTCAAGAGCATCCTTAGAGCTTGTCCTTGACCAAGGACTTATCACATATATATTCTACTCTTGCCATAATTTGTTTGTGTATATTTTGATTCGAACTCCTCAGTATACCTTTGACTTGAATATATGTTATAACTATAACTATACGATCTACTTTATTTTGTTTATGTGTTATAATTTGTTCTAACTATTTACTAATGATATGCATATGGAAAATATATTTTCAAGCCATTATTCAATATTCTATATTACGTAAATTATACTTTTACCTTTTTCAGTTATTCTATTTTTAAAATCACAAAATATGAAATCTTCCATATGATGCCTGATATTTATCCTAAATATACTTTAAATCTAGACCTTTTTGCAAATATGACTCAAAACTTAAACTTTAACTCAAACACAAAACTAACCTATGATTTTTGATAACTTTCATTTGCCATATTCACCCCAAAATTTTAGATTATTCACAAAAATACCATTATTTTTTCGAAAATGAGTATTTTACTCAATCATCCTCATCTTCATCAAGTATTTACAATAATGTCATTGCCATCAATACACCAACCACCATAAACAAGCAATTTAAAGCTCTTAATGCACCAAAAATTGATTTACATTCCTTCTATCACATTGCTTACACTCCTTCGATCGGCCTTACCAAGATCGATCTTTGCCTTTCATAACACCATTTCATACTTCAGTATTAGAAGATTCGAGTGAGTGGTAGCATGACAAGTGTACAAGGCGCGGTCATAGTCTTAAAAAATAATAATTAAGGGAAAACAAGAAAAGGCAGACGTGAAAAAATTACGATCACGTCCGCGCGAGCCTTTTCAGAAAACTTATCCGGGAAAGCAAGTTCCGAGACCTCCGGCATCACTCAGGGTCCCCCCTGATGTAACGAATTAGATCAACACAGACTTCTTAGTCATTGACGAATGCCCCCTCATTGTTATAAAGAAACTACACACACTCAGACTTCACTATCAGAGGTATCTTAGATGGAGGATATAAACCTCCCCAAAGCATGCGTTGAGAGGACGGAGGAATGACCTTTCGACGAGAGGAAGTATCCGGCACCTAGCTCCATCCTCGACATCTAGAGTAGGCAATGAAGCAAGTGTCGGTCGATTGGCCGATCCTTGTTTGCTCTTGCCGACCACTTCCTCAAACGACCCATCCAATGATCTCTTCGGCTTGGTTCGGAAAGCTCCTTAGGGCTGTGTCCGGGAATCTCCATGCAATCATCGTTTCCCTTGCTCGCCGAATGATCGCCGTCTGTCTGATCATTCTTGTCAGTAGAAGGATTGGTCCTTGTCTTCTTTGAAGGCTTCCTCACCTTTTTATTTTTCTTCTTTTCCCAGAGCAGGTGCTAGTAGCCCGATCAACCATTGTTTCCTCCACGAGGCCAGTAGCGTCATTCGGTGGAACCTTCGTTTGGTCCATCGGAACCTTCGTCTGGTTGTTTGGCTCATCCTCAACTCGAGCTTGGTTCCTCATCGAATCAAAACTTTCAGCACCTAGCTGGGAACTAAGAATGTCGCTCTAACTTGGATACTCCTTCGGAATCATGCCCATTAGCGGAAGCTTCAACCTCTTTCCTTTAGAATTCACACAAGGGAGTTGTGACGACCAATCAAGTGCAACTATTTAGTCTAAGATCAATCAATTTACTTGAACAATCGACCAAAAATCTGATAAAGGAGAGGGGTAAGGATCAACCTCTAGCAATCCTCTTTCGCTGGCAACGAATCCGCTTTTGATCGAAATCACTCCACTTGTGCTGACTGAGTGCGGCTATCTTTGGAACGTCCTCCCAAAAATTATCGGGATAACCGATAGTGTTTGGATGCGTAACTGAAATAACAAAGGACGAGGAATTAGACACGATGTCAAGAAATCGATTGCTCGGCATTGGCTAGCTACTGATGCGAGGGCTCCATAAGACACGGAAATTATCGCTGGGTGGCTCATCGAAACTAGCCTCATCGGCCCTGATATAAAGGTAATGGCGTTGCCACTGCTGATTCTTTAAGGATGGCCTGTGAGGATGTGAAGCCCCAATCACATTTGTACCGCGAACAAGCCATTTAGTCTAGGCTGGATCAGTATCATCTCCTCGAAAACCCGAACAATCATCAATACATCTATCTCCACCGCCATCACCATTAGAGCAACGGCAATCCGAATTGCCCCATTCATCAGCTGACTCATAGTGACGTTCCGACGAGCGCAGTAAGAAGTGATGAGGCGGGGGATTGGAAACCAAAGCTTGGAGTCCCTCCCAAAGAAAGATTCATAAACGCATTGATAGCCAACCGGTGGCATCCATGGTCGTTGATCGGGTCTTGGGATCATGAATGCTACACCGTGCGCACTACAATCCCTCATTACCTAGGGAACCCCCTCCAATGTCGACCAAGTCGGGAGCACATCGTCCCAATTTTGGCCCTCCATTGTAGACGGCCCAGAAAGCTCTAGCAAGAGATATGGGAGTTGTTTGATCGTTCCTTTGCGATAATAATGGAATGGAATCAACCATTCGACAGTTCCAAATTTGCCTAACATCGCTCGGACCCGTCAACATCATTCATGTGTTGCTTGGCTTTTATTCCGGCAACATCAGATCTGGAGCCATGTGAGCGCCATTCGGCATCATCTTCTGCCGCAAAATCACCCTTAGAGCAATTACTCTCTTCCTCATCCTCTTCGGAAAATTGCCCGTTTCCATTCCCTCGGGACAGATCCTCAGCGTCACAAGATCTATCTGAGTTATGACGAGCCGCATCTTTGAAAGGACTGCAGTGGGCCCTACTCGTGGAACTGAGCAACTACGGATCGACCGACGGATCTCTCTGAGGACTCGGAGCAGTCTGGACGCCCTTACCTTTCTCAGATATCAAATAATTCTTTTGAGGAGACGACATTGTTTGCTCAATAGTTGTCAGGCAGGGGGAAGATAATCGGAAAGGTCGAAGTCAGCGGCGGCAGATCAGAGATAGAAAATCAGAAGGAGAAAAGGAAAGGAAAACCGGGAGAGAGAATAATTTTTTGGGGATTCAAAAGGAAGTGAAGAGAATGAGGAGGGAGAACCCTATTTATAGCAAAGAGAATGGGACTTGAACCGTATTAGGCCTACTAGGCCTAGAGAAACGCCTTGATTCCAGCGAAAATTGAAATCGATGTTTAATTCCCTCAAGGTGAACCGAACCGGTTTACTACATATAAATTTTCATTTAAGGATAAAATCGAACACGCTTCACCAGGCGATCTCCTTATAAAAGTCGTATTCACAAGCTTTTCGATCGGTGGAGAAAAAGCGCGAGGCGGGCGTAGACTCATTGAAGGAACAGTCTCGGAAGGACAATCAAGGAAAGAACAATACGTCGTCCAGCCCTGGCCAAATATATTATTCTCAGGACATGTTCTTTCTAATTTATTAAGATGGACCGGTGCCACTCAATGAACTGGGGAGCTTATTGTTGGAGAGGAATTGTAAATCCTGAAAAAGGCCCATCCAATAACCGAATTCGGCCGACTGCCATCGTCAAAACCGATTGGAGTAGACTCGGCTCAAAGCCAACGTCAACATGAGGAATCGTTTGAGCAGCTGATCAGGGCCACTTGATCAATCGACTCCAGCTCACGGCGCCCCTGCTCGGCTAAAGGGCCCATCAAGACCCAACTCCAGGCCCGGCCCTTTAGGACAAACGATCTTATGGAAAATTGGAGGGTTACGGGTTTGATCTATAAAAGGGGAGGAAAGGAGAACTAAAAGGGCATCCGAAAATAGAGACACCTCAACAGATTGACGGCACAATCTAGGGTTTCTCAAAGACATTAGGTCTGATCAATCTCTTGTACCTTTCTCTTTTGATCTCTCTCCCTTAAGTCGTTTTGTATCCACATACTAATCAATAAAACATTTTCGGAATAACCCACAAATCGAGTTTAGTTTCCTTTAATCAAACTAACGAAACTCGGATTCAACACCACTGTATATGCTTTGGCTTCTCTTATGTAAAGGATACATTGTTCCTTCACATGAGTGTGGTTCACATCATACATGTCCACGTTAATAATCTGGTCCAGCATCATGTGATCTCTTTTTTAAATAAACTATGTGATTGCTGTTCCAAGGACCCTTAAACCAAACAGAATACTCATACCTAGCCCTCCAATGGTTTTCCCAAACACTACGACACCTGCAATGTGCAGCTCGCAAAACTGGCTACTGCCTTGATCTGTCAGTACTTCCTTGATCATCCACCCATTGAATATAAAAGGTAATGACATCAAATTAATATGCAATTACCTGTACCACCAACTATATAAGACATGGCAAACTTGCTGCACTGTCCTGTTCGTCCAACACTCCCAAACATAAACACAGACTCTCCTTTCCACCATCTCAACGTACATCAAAAGAAGATTTAATGTCAAGTTATCAAGTTGCTATTGTACACATGGTTTCTGTTTAAACTTCAACAGAAAAGAATGAAGATACTTAAGCCACTTCCTCTGAGATCACAACCACTGTAATCTGAACCAAAGTATTAAGATTCGACCCTGGCCCTGCCTTGACTGAACACTCGTACTTCCATATAGAGAAAGAGCTATGTATTTCCATTGACTCCAGACACATATAACTTTGCCATTCACTGCACAGACCCACCAAACATCGCTGCTAATTTTTTTTTGCCAAGCAGCTTAGATCATAAATCCAGCTCATCTCTCTCTTGTGGTTTTGACTGTCATATTGATAAACAGCTATCATTTGTAGCAGGCCTCTTAAAGTGACCAAAACGTTGATTGTGTTTGATCTCAATGTAGTCTTGGACTCAACAGCTTATAAAAGATTCCTTAGAGAACTTATCTCAAAAACTAAACAAGCTATTATTCTTCCTTGTAGATTCATCACACACGACAATCTATTTATATAGGCACTAGAAATACTTCTCTATCCTATTACATATTGATTTAGTAAAGTCCTTTATCCTAATCCTAATCCTAATCCTAATCCTAATCCTAATCCTAATCCTAATCCTAATAGTATTAGTTATCTAAGTTCCTTTATGAATAACTTGTTCCTCAAGTAATTTTGAAGCTTATCCAACATTCTCCCCCTTAAGTTTCAAAACGCTTTTGAATGTATCTTGTACTCCAGTCTTGTTCTTCATCCCATTAAACTTTATCTTCGCCAACGCTTTTGTCAAAATGTCTGCTGATTGATCTTCTCCTCGTACAAACTCCACTTCATTTTGATCCTTTTCGACACATTCTGGAATGAAATGGTATCGTTTCTGAATGTGCTTACTTCGCCGGTGAAAGACTGAGTTCTTGGCATTTGCTGTGGCTGATTTGTTGTCAACGTAGATTTAACTTAGAAAGTCTTGGAGCAAGATGGCTTGTTTTTCAGCTTCTGTAGCTGCCATGAATTTAGCTTCGCAGGAAGATAAGGCCACCGTCTGTTGCTTCTGAGAACACCATGTTATTGGCGTGCCTCCGAAGTAAAACATCTTTCCTGTAGTACTTTTCCCATCATTAGGATCAGTATTATGACTGATGCCTCTGAACCCGATGAGCTTATGTGTTCCACCTTTCTTGAATATTAAGCCATTGCCGAGATTTACTTTCAGATACCTTAGAACTTGCTTCAAGGTGTTTCCATGTGACTCTCTTGGGGAATGCATATATCTTCTTAAGATTCAGACTGAGAAAGCCAGATCGAGTCTTGTATGTAAGAGATACCTGAGAGAGCCTATCCATCTTCGATATAAGGTTACGTCGATCTCAGCTTCATCAAGAGCTTTTGATAACTTCAATCCAAACTCCATAGGTATTTGCGTTGATTTATAGGTGTCCATCCCTGCCACCTTTAAGATTCGACTTGCATAAGCTTTTTGCTTGATCTCTATTCCTTTCGAGCTTTGCTTTACATCAATACCTAGATAAAAGGTAAGTTTCCCGAGATCAGACATATTGAACTTATTAGACATCCCTTCTTTAAACTCCATGATCGACTTCAATGAATTTCCTGTTACAAAGAGGTCATCAACATAGATGGCAACAATAAGAAGTTTGTATCCTTCTTCTTTCGATATATTGAGTTCACTTTTGAACACTTGATGAACTTCATTTTGATCAATATTTGATTAAGCTTTGTGTTCTAGGCTCTTGGATCTTGCTTTGGAATTTATAAAGCTTTAGAAAGTTTGAAAACTTTGTGTTCTTCTCCCTTCTTTTCAAACCCTTCAGGCTGAGATACATATACTGCTTCGGTTAACTTACCATGTATGAATACTGTTTGGACATCGAGGTGGTGAATTTCCCATCCATTCACAGTAGCCATACGGATCAGGAGCCTTATCGTCTCTATTCGAGCAACAGGAGTGATACCTCATCATAATCAATTCCATGTTCTTGAACGTATTCTTTTGGGACCAACCTAGCTTTATATTTGTTTATTAAATCGTCTGCGTTTCTCTTGATCTTAAGCACCCACTTGATACCTATGATTTTAACTCCAATTGGTTCATCAACTAGGACTCAAGTTTTGTTTTTGTTGATTGAGTCAATCTCGTCTTTGCAAGCGTTTGTCCATTGAATGCAGTCATTTGCTTCTTGATAGTTGGTTGGCTCGTCATCAAGTGAAAGAAGAAGAATCTCACACTCAAAATCAGCTAGTAGTATGTAATCATCTAGATGACTTGGAAGATTCACTTGTCTAGTTGATCTTCTAGGTTGTTGCGATTCGATTTGTTCAACACTAGAATCCGTGATGAACGCATCAGAATCTGGTGACTGAGTTTCATTCTGTTCAGCAGTGTCTTCTTCTTGTTGCATGCTGATCATGTAAGGACCCTGTTCATTATCCACAACGTCTCCCCATGTAATTCTGAACATGCCTAATCTGTTTGCCTCATCTGTCTCAACTCCCTTTCAGTTCCAGCATTCTCTCTCATTAAAGACTACATTGCGGCTTACAATTATCTTTTTGAGGTTGGATTGTAAAGCCAGTAAGCCTTCGACCCTGGTTCTATTCCGAGATGCAATAGCTTTATTGATCGATCATAAAGCTTCTTAAGTTGTCCTGAGTCAAGTTCTGCATAAGCAATGCAACCGAAAATTCTTAGATGAGCAATGCTTATTTTCCTATTTCTCAGACACTCGTATGGCATCTTTTCCTTTAAAGCCCTTGTAGGAACACGATTCATTAAGTACATGGCATGACGTACTTCTTCTCCCCACATATAGTTTGGTACATTCATAGCTTTTAAGATACTTCTTGCCATCTCCATGAGTGTATGATTTCTTTTCTCTACCACGCCATTTTGCTGCGGGGTATAAGGGGCCGTTATGTGACGTTTGATTCCATTCTTGTCACAATAGTCTTGAAAGTCTTTTGAAGTGAACTCTCCACCTCTGTCCGTACGTAGAGTTACAATCTCCTTGTTGACATCCTTTTCAACAAGATTTTTAAATGTCTTGAATCTCTCTAAAGCATCAATCTTCTCCGTTAGCAATATTGACCACCTATACCTTGTGTGGTCATTTATTATGACAAAGATGTACTTGTTGTGTGATTGTGTTGGTTGTGAGATCGGTCCACAAAGATGTGTGTGTAATATCTCTAACGCTCGAGAAGCTATGTAGTTCGTGGCTTTAGGAATGGCTTGATGCGTTTGTTTTCCTACTTGACACGAGTCACACATCAGCTTTTCCCTCTCGATACTTGGTAGATCTAAAACCATATCACTCGATGCCATCTTTTTTTGTTGTTTTAAAACTGATGTGTCCGAGTCTTTCGTTCCATTTACAAGGTTCTTCATCAAGTTTCACAAGTAGACAAGCTGGTTTGCCGATTTTTAGACTGATTTTGTACAGTCGATTAGGTGATCTCAGAACCTTCAAGAGGAATATTCCATTAGAGTCTGTTAAGGTCAAGTAATCTTCCTTCATTCTTACTTCACAGCCCTGTTCAGTACTTGACCGAGACTCAATATATTACTTCTTAGCTCAGGAATGAACTAAATATCAGTTAGAAGCTTTTTCTCTCATGTTTTTGCTTTAAACAGAATTGATCCCTTTCTGTTGATGCTGAAACAAGATCCATCTCCGAACTTCACTTCTCCTTTTATTTATTCATTTAACTCCGAGAAGTATGACTTCTCACCATTCATATGATTACTTGCGCCATTATCCAGGTACCAAATTCCTTCTTCTCTCGTACTTGTTTCATATATTTTCGGCATCACCTTTTCTTTGTTTAGATAGACAGTCTCGTGTATGTACAAAGCAACATTGGCTACCTCTGTTTCTCCTTTGTTCAGTTCGTGATCGTTATGTTTCTTTTCTGGAAAAACTGAAGGAAAGTGTCCAGTTTTGTCACACTTGAAACATACAATCTGAGACATAGCTTTCTTATCCTTGTACTTGTCTTGCGAGGTGTAGCAGCACGACCTCGTCCTCTTCCTCTGAAACTTCTTCCACGTCCAAGATTTCTACCTCTACCTCTTGAATTATCGAACCTTTGTTGATTGTACGAGCCATCAGAGTTTGAAAATAACAGGTTCCCTTGCGATTCATGTGTATCTTGATCGAGTATTCGTTCCTCGTATGCTTTAAGTCTCCCAACAATATCTTCATAGCTCGTTTTATTCAAATCCAGTTCTTGTTCCAGTGAAGCTATAATCTGAATATACTTACTTTGTGCTAAGCTATTTAGAAACGTTTTCACAAGTTTAGGTTCTTCAAGATATTGACCTAGATAGGCTGATTTTGATGCCAACTCTGATATCTTTCCAGAGAAGGTATCAATGGTGTTTGAGTCCTTCATCCTTAAGCGCTCAAAATCATTCATCAAGGTCTGGATTCGAGCTTGTTTTACACGCATAACTCCGAGGTTTCTTGCTTTTATGGCTTCCCATATCTCTTGTGGGGAGTCTTGTTCTCCAACCTGCAAAATAAGGTTCTCTGGAATCGATTGGAATAGCATAGCATTGATGATATCTTACTTCTCTTCATCGTCTGACCCTGGTTCAATTGATTCCCATACCTTGTGAACTCGTAGCAACACTTTCGATTGCATTGCCCAGACTGTGTAGTTGGTTGAAGATAGCATCAGGCAGACCTCTATGGAGGATACGGCTTCTCTTATCTTGGACGCTGGTTTCGTGTCACTCATCTCTTCGGTGAATCGATTCTTCACAAACAAACATGGTGCTCTGATACCAAATAAAGTGACCAAAACTTTGATTGTGTTTGATCTCGTAAATAGTCTTGGACACAACAACTTATAAAAGATTCCTTCCTTTTATTATGTTTAGAAAACTTATTTTAAAAACTAAACAAGTTATTGTATTCTTTCTTGTAGATTTATCAAACACGATGATCTACTTATATAGGCAATAGAAATCCTTCTCTATCCTATTACATATTGATTTAGGAAACTCATTTATCTTAATCCTAATAGTGTTAGTTATCCAAGTTCTTTTATGAATAACTTGTCCCTCAAGTAATGTTGAAGCTTATCCAACACCTCTGACACATGATTGTCTCCAAAAGTTGTACGGTATCAGTAACATGTCCTTTTCTCTCCGCAAAACAGCAATGCTAACAGTATCATGAGCTTCAGTCATAGCTCTAGAATGTTTGATCCATAAAATTGTATTCCTAGACTCAGAACTCAACCAACTCCACTGATCAAATGCTGAAATCGGCTGCAAGGAAGAAGTTTTATTGCTCTTCCATGTCTGTCTATTGCTCATAAGGCTGAGCTTAAGAAACTCAAACAAGGACATCATATCACACCAACAACACATAGCAACATATAGCAAACGCACAACCATGGGCTATGAAATGTGCTTCTCTTATTCTCAGATCTCCATTGAAATATGTAATGAAAGAGGCTCATCAACACATAGTGTATCATTTTCCCATGGTTTTGCAAGGAAGAGAGTGGAAGGAGTCGTATTATCTGTAGATTCTTGTTTGTACCACCATCCTTTACTTTTGTTTTACTCTGTAGCTGCACTATTGGAATCACTGAATCAACAACTTTCTGCCCATGTCTCCACTTGTACACTACTTGCTTTGTCTTTTCGAACTTGTCCCTCTCCCTTGGACTTTCTCCATACTTGAAATTAATAGGAATTTTGCGTCGTTCACGTTGATGCACTTGTATCAACACTCTTCTCCATAACCTTTTTTTACTTGAATTTTCGTGACTTATGTTGCTTTTCCTGCTTCCTTCTACTTTGTTCTCTGAGAAGCCGTGGGACATAAAGTTTGTGAAAGCAGTATTTATATTTGTGACATGCTAATCTTGGTGTCAACAGATCTAACTCTGCTCTTAGCAAAATATATACTTCCTCATCTTGATATGCACACGGAACATCACTGCCAAAACCATAGGACAAAGTAGCAAAAGGTGTAACCAGCCAAAGCCTGAGATAATGCTACTATTTCTTTGAAGTTATTAACACGTAAGAGCATAGATGACATCAACGTTATCTCCTCCAACGAAGCCATATCATCACCTGAACACCTTTTCCTGTTTACTGCAGTACCATCATCATATGTCGCCTTCAGTTGTAATCCAATTGGTGATTCATGCGATTTTTCTGCATCTGTCTCAAGAGGAGAGTTACTCAAAATACTCCATGCCTCCTTAAACACAATTTTCACTACCCCCTCACTATTCTCATTACCCTTTTATCATTGTATTCCCCAATTTAACCTTTCATTTTACATTTAATTTTTCAATTAAATAAACGAACCACCTCCATAAATTTCTCTCAACCACCTAACCCCAAAGACAACCTTAACCAATTAAATTACTCAATTTATTCTCCTTCTTCTTCCCTTCAAACTTTCGTGTGTCTCGTTTGGTTCCTCCATTTCTGAAAACTTAAGCTCAAAAAAGAGGTATTTCTTGCATGTTTTTGATGATTTTTTTATGAATATCATTAAAATGAAGTTTCTATCATGGGTAATAAAAAGATGTAAGATATGATGTAAATTTCGAGAGTTTAAAAACATTTTTCATAACTATATTTTTGGGTTTCAGGTTCATTTTATGATTTTATGTCCGTTTTGATAAAAGATTTTTGTAGAATATCATTAAAATGAAATATATATCATGGGTATGTAAGTAATGTAAGATTAGATAGAAATTTAGAGAGACTGAAAACAAATTTGAAAACTGTGTTTAGGTTCAAGCTTTTCTGAACAAAAAAAGGTTTAAACTTTGTATATGAGGGACTCTGTGAGTCAGTAGTATAGTAGAAATTTTAAATTGTTGTAAATCTGATAGTAGTGGTATAATCAAAACAATGTCGTCGTAAAAAGTAGACTATCACTTAAAATGAAAAATTTCGGGTACTGCTAAGGCATATGTATTATTATGGCCAAGAAGTTTTACTAGTATTATTGATATTAGTATGTAGACAAGTTCGACTGTTATTACTGACGTTATTGGCATTAATATATTGTATAGTATTACTGAAATGAATTAGTATTAGTAATAGAAGGATGTACAATGTGAGAATTAATTTGTATTTCTTAATAATAATAATTTTAATGATATTGCTATTATATATTAGGAAAAATGCAAAATTCGCATTGCACAATTATTTGTTTTGATTATGGGGGATATTATATGAAGGATGGGGCTGAAATAAAATGGATCTCGGGAGATGGTGAAGGAGAATATGAAATTCACACGATTGTGTTGAAAAAATCAGTGGAGGAGGTAACTTACTCTGGTTTGGCTGAGCGTATTTGCAGAAAGATAAAGGTAGATGAATCTAAGGCGGAACTGAAGATTAGTTACTTTCCAATGGTATTGTATTCGTACAAGTCATCATATATCTGGAATGATGAAGAAGTTTTTAGTTATCTATTGCAAGTAAATCATGAAAAGTGTAGAAGTGTTCTACATGTGGAGTTCAGAAATGAAGAAGTGCAACTTTCATAAGAGGACGATGAAATTGATGTCTATGTCAGTCTATCCGATAGAGAGGTTACTGATATAGAGGCTGGTGATGAAGATGGTACTGAGAATGATGCAACTTATAATGAAGGTACTGGTGGTGTGCTTACTTTTCACGAAGACATTGAGATGCATGATGGTGTCTATCAGCCATGTTATGATCGTATGGATTTGGTTTTAGTTCAATAATTTAAAACTAAGGAGGCAGCAAAAGTTCATATTCAGACGGCTTCACATCAGATTTTTTTTTGATTTTGATATAATTAAGTCATATACTAAGAGATTTGTGATTAAATGCCGAGGAGCCAAAAAATGTTGCAAGTGGTTTGTGCGAGTTGAAAAGTTAAAAAATTCTGATCTTTGGACGGTTAGAAGTTACATCAAGCATCATACATGTTCTCTTGTTACTACAACAACACTGCCTGATAGAGAGGCTACTGATAGAGAGGCTACTGATATAGAGGCTGGTGATGAAGATGGTATTGAGAATGATGCAAATGATAACGAAGGTATTGGTGGTGTGCTCACTTTTCACGAAAATATTGAGATGCATGATGGTGTCTATCAGCCACGGGATGATGGTATGGATTTGGTATTAGGTCAAGAATTTAGAACCAAGGAGGTAGCAAAAGTTCATATTCAAACGGCTTCACATTAGAAATGTTTTGAGTTTAGTATAATTAAGTCAGATACTAAGAGATTTGTGACTAAATGCCGAGGAGCCAAAGAAGGTTGTAAGTGGTTTGTGCGGGTTGCAAATTTAAAGAATTCAGATTTTTGGACGGTTAGAAGTTACATCAAGCAACATACATGTTCTGTTGTTACTACAAGAACACTGCGTAATAGAAGGAAAGGCACACCACAAATCGTTGCATCTGTTTTGGCTCAAGATTATCCTGGTACATTCGACACACCAGTTCCCAGAGTTCTGATCAATTTAGTTCATAGTAGGGTTGGTGTGGATGTATCATATACTACAGCATGGAGAGGAAAAAGAGAAGCTGCTAATAAAGTGCGAGGAAGTCTAGAAGAGAGTTTTACTTTATTATATTGTTATATGCACATGCTGGAGCAGACAAATATTGGCACAAGAACTCGTGTGGTAGTGGATGAGGCCAACAAATTTAAGTATTTGTTTTTTTCCCTGGATGCTAGCATAGAAGGATTTCGTGCGATGAGGAAAGTCCTCATTGTGGATGGAACACACCTCAAGAATATTTATGGTGGACTTCTCCTTGTTGCGACTGCTCAGGATCCCGACCATCAGCACTACCCAATTGCGTTTGGTGTAGCATATGGTGAGAATGATGAAAGCTTGATATGGTTTGTGGAAAATTTGAAATCAGTGATATCCGATCTCCCGGGATTGGTGTTTATTTCAGATAGAAACATAAGCTTGATCAAGTCAATACGTCTAGTGTTCCCTGAGCCTGAACATGGGTATTGTATATGGCATTTGTCTCAGAATGTTAAAAGCCACGTCCATAACAACAAAGATACTTGTGCGTTTAAGTGTAGAGAGTGTGCACACGCTTATACAGAGAGTGAGTTCAAGTACCTTTATCAAGCTCTTCGCAGGAAGTATCCTAGTGAAACGGTGTATCTTGACAAAAGTTTTGAAGAGAACAAATGGGCTAGATGTTACTTTGGAGGAGATAGGTACAATGTTGACACCACCAATTCAGTAGAATCTTTTAATGGTGTTATTAAGGAAGCGAGAAAGTACACCTTACTAGCAACGTTTGATGTAATCATTGCCAAAATAGCTGAATGGTTTAACAAGCATAGGAAGGAGGCAATTGAAATACCATACACGCTGAAGCTTGTGCCTACTGTGGAAACTGAAATGTCTAAAAGATGTGTTGAAGCAAGGTTTCTTACAGTTGACGAGTTAAATAGCTTCCATCTTGAGTGCAGTGTGCATGGTACTGATGGGAAAGTTTATATTGTTGATATGGCTAGGAATACTTGCACTTGTGAGCAATTTGATAAAGACAAATACATTTTGTGTGCATGGAGTAGCTGCTGCCACATTCATGACTGAGGCAGCAGGAAGTGAACTCCATCTATCTTAGTACTATCCAAAATATTATTTGTTGGAGCAATAGGCTTTGGCTTATTACAGGACAATATATCTTGTTCTTCGTATGTCTGATTGGGTTGTACTAGAAGATGTTAGAGCAAAGAAAATATTTCCTCCAGATTTTGAAACAAAGAAGGAAAACCACAACAAACAAGATTTCGATCGGTTGGAGAATCCTGTGGAAGAGGAAAAAGAGGCAGAGGAGGATCTAGCGGAAGAGGCAGAGCCAGAGAAGGAGGTATAGCATCGTATTCTGAATGTGGAAGTGGTTCAGGTTCGGGAACTACTTAGACTACTAGTATTATCCAGGTCTACTTAGAACTACTTAAGACTACTATGTGTAATTCAGACTGCTTTGAATTACTATGTGTAATATAGACTACTAGTACTTCTAAGAATTACTATTTGTATTATGTAGATTTATAAAAACTTCTATTTTCGTCTTATTATTTGTTTTTATCAGATTTAACGTACATTGCTTGTGTTTATATGTCTATATATGTGTTTATTTATCAAATTAGACATTAAAAACTATAAACTTCATAAGTCCATATAAAACTTCTCGTTTTCATACAAACACATCCTTATACTTCTATGACTAATGTCTTTATGGTAAGGTCAAAATGAGTTGAATAATACAAAATACATTTTTATGAAAAGGTTTTCCACCAATGTTTTGTATTCAATCTTAAATTATATAAATGAATTGGTTTTACTACAATAGTTTTGTTTTTGATATGGTCTTACTAATAAAAGTTAAAATTTTGCAGATGTATTACTATGAACAATGTAGTATTACAACAACCTTGGATATTAATATGTTGAGAATGTTGTTACACGTTTTACATGTGCTATTCACGTTTCACATGTGTTTTTCATGTTTTACATGTGTTTTTCACGTTTCATGTTTTAATTCTTTGTAATTTTTTTTGTAGAAAGTATTGATAATTTTGTAGTAGTACCTAATAAACCTAGTAATACAAATTTAATTTTTTAGGCATTGTAATACCTAATACTACTAGTGGTCCAAACTTGTTACAACACAATCATACAAGTCCAACATCAACAATAAAGCAAACCATCCTACATAAGTTCCAAGGTTTCACATCAACAAAACAAAACATCCTACATAAGTTCACTACAAAGCCTAGTTAATATTGAACATCCAAAATATTTTAACCCAATAGTCTTCTAAGCCTTGGTTTTAGGCTTCTTCTTTCGCCCTTCGATCTCATTGGTATTCATTTCGGTGAAAGGAGAGGAATGCCGCTGTGAAGGTGCACGTGCCCTTTTTCTAGTGGTGGCATTGTCAACTTCTGTGGATTATCAGCCTTTCTCTTTCTGGTTGCCTTAAGCATGTCACGTGGTGGTGTAAGTACTAGTTTCCTCGCAGCCATGCCTTTGTCCTACCACGTGGTGGTGTAGGAGTTCCCTCGGTCTGATCCACTACAGGAGCAGAAGTTCCATCTGTCTAATCTACAACATGAGCTCTAAAAAATGGAAAAAAATCCATAATGGCTTTTGAAAATAGTACAAACCCACCATGCTTTCTCTTCCTCCGTGTATTTCCTAAGCACTTCCTCCTCGGGATCATTCTTAGCCTCTTTTTGTACTCTTTCAGCGTCCTCAGGTTCTTCTCCAACCTCTTTCCCTTCATTGATCTCTGCCTCAACCCGAGCCTCATTGATCTCTGACTCTTCTTGGACCTCTTCCTCTTCTTGAACCTCTTTCTTATTCTCCACATATTCATTATTTTCAGATTCTGAAAGAACTCTCCTCCATGCTGCATCTGCCTCTTTTTTCTACTCCTCTCAGCCTGTTGCTCAATATCCTCAACTTCATTTCTGTTAATTTCCCAATCAAAATCAATGCCCTGGTTGTTAAAATCCATGCCATGGTTGTCAATACCCTTCTCTTTCAATTTCTTTGTCATCCTTCTAACCTTATTTTTCATGACATCTTGGCCTTTCTCAATGGCATCAAGATTCATGGCCACTACCTCCAACTTTTTAGCCTTCTTTCTTAAAAAATATTGGCAATTTTCAAGGCCGGTCAGCCTCTTCTCCATTGCTTTCATCTTCTTAGTCTTCTCTTGTAAAACACATTGACTTTTTTCATGCTATCAAGCCGCTTGTCCATTGTCTCCATCTTCACATTCACTTTAGTTAAGGAAGTCATCAACCTCTTTTCAAACCCTTTCAAAATGTTCTCCAACCCATCATTAGAGGAGGATGCTTTTTCAACACTTTTTATTTGTCTTTTTTCTTAGGAATCTCTCTTGCAGCCACATCCAACTTGTAGAGCTCTTTCCACCAGATAAGCTTCTCCTTTATAGCAAGCCATGCGCTCCACATGTCACTTACTCCATCTTCCTTATCATATTCAGACTCCTCATCCACTATTCGCGCCATGAGATTTCTTCATCCAGAGTAGGAGTCAAAAAAACTTTTAATTACCTGAATATAAACCAAAACGATATCATTTGCACAAATTGTATCCCAGTAAGTTAATAAAAATAACTGGTAGAGATTATTTACCGTAGTTTCCCCAAGAGTGTCTTACAAGTCCTCAAGTGGATAACCTTTCATATTACTACTTTAGGACCGCTTCTTGCACATCCTCGGACAGTTACTCATACAGCCTGCTACTTGTTCTCTAAATGTTGCATTCAGAGCTGGGATACACTCGAATACAAGGACCTACATAAAGAATATGTCAAAAACCTATCACAAAACAAGTAATAAATTTAACTTAAGAA
The DNA here is from genome assembly GCA_905132885.1 of Moricandia moricandioides. Taxonomy (NCBI): domain Eukaryota; kingdom Viridiplantae; phylum Streptophyta; class Magnoliopsida; order Brassicales; family Brassicaceae; genus Moricandia; species Moricandia moricandioides. Next base: position 31,846 of record CAJHQQ010002312.1, read on the forward strand.
TAAGTTACCTCTAAAAGAACTATGAATCCAGGAAAACTGACATTCTTTTTAGGTTTCCCCTTGAGATGATTCATCACTTTATTAACCGAGCGGAGAGCTTCTTAAAATGTCAAGTGACCCCAAGGAAAGATTTCACAAACATCCAAATCATTGACGACTCTTAATATGAAAGGGTCCATGCGTCCATCATACTTTGCGTTCACTCTTTAACCGTTCCTAAGAAGAATAGCACTGCCATCTCGAGTCGATCCCCACACTATCTCATAGTCAACAATTTCGCTTTCACATATGTCATGGTTATCTCGCTATGTTACATGAAATGCCTATCTACAAACTCAAAACTTCCCAATTTCTCATAATTAGGCAGATATCATGGCAGTCCAATCGTGAGATGAGTGCATGCTCTCTAATGGAATACCAGATGGGTACGCCATTAACTGCAAACCAAGCTGTGTCCTCTGCTTCATGTAAGGGGATAGAGCGCAGTAAAAGCATCCACATACCCAGCAGCTTCAACTTTTCTTCTCGAGACATGGGGAAAAAATGACAAAACTGAGGGTACCTTTCGTAGAGTCTTTTTGATGATATCCAAAGTCTTGGTCACAGTGCACTTGCTCTGTATCTTACAAGTCTTGGTGAACTCGGTGTTCTTGAAGTAGAGATCACAAGGTGACAGTGGTTGACATTCCTGCAAGGAAAATAAAACCAACAAAAAAATTTAGTCCTAATTACTACTCACAACATTAATACAATTATGTATTAGTAATACTAATCATACTAGTAATACAGTTATGTCTTAGTAGAATTAGTAATACCAATAATACACGATCAGTGACACTTTATTAAACTAAACCCAATACACGAGAAGTAACTTACACTAAAACCAAAATAATATTTTACCTCTGATGGATAGACAAATCATCACTTGAGTTCCTGTCTGAAAGCTATTCTACATTCTCTTCTACATGCTTTTCTACATGCTCTTCTACATGCTCTTCATACTACAAGAGCAATGTTTCTACGGGCTCTTGTGGTCGTTTTCTTTTTTTTTATTGCTCTGATTTTTCTGTCCACACTTATTACGGCCTGCCATTATCTAGAGCCTCTGAAAATCCAAAAACAACAAACATTCAGTCAAAATCGAGAACGAAAATCATTAATTTATCAAATCTCAACACCATTCACTCAATCAATAAATCTCCAAGTCCCTTTCAATCCAATCTCTATATGCTCAAACATTTAAAGACTCAACTACCAGTTCTGTTTCACATATCAAAAATTCAATCACGACAACATTAACTCTAAACCATGATCATAATCGTTAATATTCACTACACGGACTCTCCTCACTACACTAATCTCAAAACCAAACTTACTTTCGATCTCCATAACCTAAAAACCTAACATTCTCTCCAATTGAATACATACCGGTTCATATACATTTTCTCCCTAATTCATAGTTTATGTTTTAACAAGGCATCTCACCAATTAGATTCAACTTATCCTTTCAAAAACTCATAAAATCACAACACTTTGGTCCCAAATAGAAGTCCAAAATACCTTTCTATCATAACATACACCAAATCTAAGATTTCACCATGTTTTTCCCCAATTTCATAGCATAAACTCGCTTACTAAAGACAATACCTTAGTTTCGTGTACAACTTACAATTTTTCCCCAATTTTTATCAAACCTAGATACAAAATACGATGAAATCAATCAGAATAAATCACTTACCAAGATGAAGGATGTCAATTCGCAAGATGGAAGCTCGATTATCACAGAGAAAGAAGAAGAAATGAAGAGAAGGGAAATTTAGGGTTTGTCGCCGTTTTTGTCGCAAAAGAGAGAAAGCGAGAGACTCGACAGAATTGGGGAGATGAAGAATTGAAACTCAGCGTTTAGGGGGCTCCGCGTTTAGGTTTAGAAAACGGGTTGGATCCGGTTTAGTTTAGATAGATCCGATTTACGTGGTCGAGTTAAGTAATTTAGTGATTTTTAAGGGTAGTGTCGTCTTTAACCATCTTTTTCATTTAAAAATAAAATATATTTTAGTAAAGGGAGAATACAAAATTTTTAAAAGGGGCATCAGACATTTTGAGTTATCCCCCGTCTCAAGATCATCATCCTCGCATGACCTCTGCAAATCGAGCCACCAAGCGTTCTTGGAACTCCAACCAATCAATGAATTCAGCTCAGAGCATCACCTTTCGAGCTCCCTGCAACCAATGGTAACTGCTATTCTCGTGCATATTGGCCAAGACGAAAGAGACGATACATTCTTGCAATCCAAGAATACAGATTGGATCCATCAGACAATGGAATCTCAACTTCTCGTAACAATCCATTCTGATCATGAATAATTAATCCCACAGTCAGATAACCTAACGAAATGGCCTTAGGATTTGATGAGATCCTGAAATCGATCCTAGTCAGTTGTGTTTTGATCTTAAGTCTTGTAATAGCCACACAGATATTCCATATTCTGTTGAGATAAGACCTAAAAGAGGTTAAATATTCCTAATATATTGAAGATAATGACATGTATATTTAGATAAGTGTACATATTATTTGGCTTTATCTCGAGTTGTTGTATGTATGTAGATAACGAGGTCATTTCCTCGATGAATAGTAACATACTTTTCCCAAAACTCTTTCTTACTTTACATGGTATCAGAGCCTACCATATAAACTTTATCTTTATTTTTTTTCTTAACCTTCAAGGTAACTATGAAAACTGGTACCACATTGGCTACCATGTCGTACTCTCCGTACGAGTAATCAACATCTGATAACCGGGTATTGCTATCTCTACGGTTCAACTTACCGGTGAGAATTATGCCGAATGAGCCTTTGAGTTAGAGAATGCCCTGCGTGCAAAGAGAAAGTCGGGGTTCATAGACGAAGCTCTACTAAAGTCGTCAGAGGAATCTGGATACCTAGATGCATGGAACACAGTGAATTCCATGATTTGTCGGGTGGATTACGGCTTCAGTCTTGCCTCAATTTTGCTCAACGGTGACATTTACATCTGATGCTCTGTGACATTTACATCTGATGCTCACAAGTTGTGAGGAGATCTTGCTCAATGTTTCTCAATTGGAAACGCCGTCAGAGCTCATCAGCTCCGAGCTGAATTATCAGTGTGCAGACAAGACGGAATGAGCGTGTTGGATTAATTCATAAAGTTGTTGATTCGATGGTAAGAACTGCGTATGTACAAGCCGCTTCCGAAGTGTACTTGCTCTGTGATGACAAGCATCAGAAAGGAGCATGAAGAAGAACGAGTTCATCAATTTCTCATGGGGCTTGATGAAATTCGTTTTGGGAATGTGGTAACAAATATCATCTCGATGGAACCACTTCCTGATCTGAATAGCATTTATCAAGGGGTGATCAGAGAGGAAAGAAGATTGTCTACTTCCAAGTTGGATTCAAACAAAAAGTTGTTGGTTTCAGCATGAAAGTAGAGCAAGAACAAACAAGTGGTTTCAATGCAGCTGCTATTACCACCTCTCGATCTATGTTTGTCTATTCTCATTTTGGTCGCAATGGTCATGAGAAGAGAGATTGCTGGCAGTTTATTGGATTCCTGGATTGGTGGTTCGACAAGAATCAAAGCGGCCATGGAGGAAGAGCTTCAAGCAGAGGCAGAGGAAGTTCTTCCTCACGAGGATGAGATTGAGGGAATTTCTCACAACAATAACAGCAATCTTTTCCAATGCTGCACATGTCCCAGCAATTGGCACATTTCCATCCTTCACTGCGGAACAATTGGCATCGCTGACGCAGTTACTGGAGCAACAAAAACCATCTCCCATTCCAGATCTCTTGAATGGTAAGGTTCAGACAGGAGAGGTAATTCTAGACTCAGGAGCATCTCATCACATGACTGGTGATGTATATGTGCTTGAATCAATTAAACCCACTCCCCCATGTCTCGTCTCGTGTGCAGATGGAAGTGTTGTCTATGAACTAAAGAGTGGTTCTCTGCGTCTATCAAAAGGTTTGGTTCTTGATAACTTCTTATTCGTACCAAATTTGAACTGCACCTTGTTATATGTTGCAAAGATTTTGAAGCAGACTGGCTATTTTGCTGTGTTTTCTGATACACTTTGCATTTTACAAGACCATTTTACGAGGATCCTGATTGGAGTCGGTGAAGAATGGAAAGGTGTTTATGTTTATTGAGGTGTGACTATCGCCATGAGTCATAGAGTACGAGCCACTAAGGATCAGGTTTTGTTGCACAGGCGTTTAGGACATCCCGCTTTTTGTGTTTTGGATTTCTTACCTTTAATTGTTGGTGTTAAAAACATTCATGACAAATTCTGTGGATGTGAAATTATTTTTAAGTCTAAACAGACTCGAGAAGTCTTCTACGACAGTAACAATAAAGTTCTGAAAGTTTTGGTTTGATACACGTTGATCTATGGGGGCCTTTTTGCATACCATCGTCTTGTGGCGCTACTTATTTCCTAACTATCGTCGATGACTTTTCTCGTGCCGTATGGATCTATCTCTTATTTGAGAAGAGCGAAGTTTGAATGATGTTGCCTAATTTTTTACTATGGCTCATCGACAGTTTGGCAAGTTGGTCAAGATAGGTAGATCGGACAATGGGTCTTAATTTATGTGCTTATCCAAGTATTTTGCAGAACATGGAATTGTTCACCAGACATCATGTTTCCCATCTCCACAGCAGAACGGATGTGTTGAAAGAAATCACAGACATATACTTAATGTCGCAAGATCTTTACTCTTTCAGTCCAACTTACTAATAAAGTTCTTGGGGGAAAGTTTCTTGCTAGCTGCACACGTAATAAACCGGACACCATCAAGCATCTTGAACGGAATTACTCCATATGCATGTCTTCATGGAGAACCACCGTCGTATGCAAACAGTTTACACGTTTGGCTGTTTGTGTTTCGCTCATAAGTATACACGAGTCAAAGATAAATTTGGAGAAAGAAGCAGGAAGTGTATCTTCATGGGCTACCCGTATGGAAAGAAAGGGTGGCGCCTGTATGACCTTGAGAAAAATGTTATATTTATCTCTCGAGATGTCTTGTTCGATGAGACGTATTTTCCGTATAAAGATGAGAACGCTGACCAAGCTCAAGTGATCTCCATTTCTGCTCTAGTTATCGATCTGACTGAGCTTACCGTTTACCACAAGGGGAGTACTTATCTGATATAGTCTATTTATTACCAGTTTTAGGCCATATTATAGGCTCTATTTAAGGTCTATTATGTGTGTTTAGGCTATGTTTTAAGGTTTTTACAGGTCCATGTACGTTTTGGAGATGTATGGAGATACTTGGAGCTTTTGGAGCATTTAAAGGAGAATAATCCATAGCTGATCATCGGGAGAGTCGAAGTACAAGACTGTCGTCGATCGACGACACTACCTTGACATCGACCGATGATACATGACCAAGATCGATCGATTATGAACACTTGACATCGATCGATGACCAATTCGCAGACAACCGATTTCAAGCCCAAGTTAGAGACAAGACACAAGATTACCCCTGAACGAGTTTTGACCTAGATTTTAGGGTTTTATATTTATACTTTATGTATTACACCAGAAAAAGGGGGGCTACTGAGTAGGGGCCTACTAGTGTGGGCAACCGTGTGTGTGTGTGCACCAGCACTCCATTATAGTTTTAAGATTTATTTAGGGAGAAGATTCATAACTCCTTAGGAAGATTTGTATTGGAACCCCAATATTTTATCTATGCATTATATTCAGATTATTATTGATAGATTTAGGGTTGAATGGTAGCAATGATGGATTAGCGCAAAAGTAGGATTGCTATGTTAAGTTAATATCCATCAACTGAGTTGTGCTTCATGCTTGCATTCTAGAGTAGCTAACTAGGATCTCGAAAGTAGGACATGGAAGACTACGAGAGTAGGTTCTGTGCCAGAATAGATTCCATTGAACAAGGTTGTTAGGCACATGCGAGAGCTGGTCTAATTAGCTTGGTGAACATATCAAATCTCGTTCACATTTCCTTCTGATTTCACCGTCGATTGACACCAAGCCTTAGCCGTCGATCGATGTTCTTTCCTTTTGCTCTCATACGAGAGTTTAGTTAAAAGAGTCAGAATAGTTAATATTTGAGTTCTAGAATATTTACATATCTGTGCTCCTTATTCCCTATAATTCATTGAGCTTGAAACCCTAGATCTAGCATATTTACATTTGCATCTAGTTAGTTTAGTAGCATATTTCCATATTTACAATTATTAGCATAATTCCATATTTATACTATTAGCATATTTCCATATTGCATCTACACATTCCAATAAGAAATATTTCCTTAGACTTATTACTTGTTACCAATATATATAATCCTAGCTTAACCTTTAGAAATAAGAAATTTATTGTGCGTCATTTTTCTCTGTGGATTCGATCCCTAAGTACTACACCTGATATCTCTTGGCAAGAGTATTGTTTTGTGTTTTACAATTAAGGGTTAATTTGATAGTTAATTGTTTAGGATATTTATAGCCTCCTAGAACAATAAACACACACATGTGATTATCCTACTGATGAAATTAATGCCGAAACACACACATGGAGTTGTTGAACCAGTAGAATAAGAAGTCAACGCCTGCAACAGAACCAGTTCAGCAACCTGTAACAGATCTTACCTCGGAATTGGGAAGGGATCATCGTCAAAAGGCACCTCCGGTGAATCTTAAAGACTACGTCGCATATAACGCAAGTGCGTTGGTAACACCCGATAAAACTGATAAACATACACCTTCCGGTCTCACTGCCACTCGATTATTATCCTCTCCAGAGGTTCCAGGTACAACACTTAATCCCATTGAACATTATGTCTCCGACGAATTTTTTTCTGCGTATCACCGTGTCTTTCTAGCTGCTGTGACAATTGGAGATAAGCCTAAGAGCTTCCCAGAAGCTATGTGACATATGGAGATGAGCCTAAGAGCTTTCGAGAAGCTATGGAAGATGAAAGATGGTGAAACTCGATAGATGTTGAAGTCACAGCTCTTGAAGATTCACATACTTTGGATCTTAGGCATCTCCCTCTAGGAAAAAAAGCTCTCGCTTGCAAATTGGTATATATGTATAAATATAATCCTTACAGCACCATTGAGAGACAAAATTCACGACTAGTTGTGCATGGTAACCGACAAGTTGAAGGGGAGGATTATGAAGAAACTTTTGCCCACGTAGCCAAGCTCACCACGGTTCGAACATTTTTAAAAATTGCACGAGTCAAAGGTTGGGAAGTGCATCAGACGGATGTCTACAATGCTTTTCTTCATGGTGATCTAGAAGAAGAAGAGTATATTGTTAACTTGAAGAAAGAAATGGAGCCGAAGGAAGAGTTGGGTTCAGTTTGGGTCCTGTACCAATACAAGAAATATGGGTTTTATTAGCGGACGTTAAATGCTATGAGATCGCTACCATAGCGCTCCTTAATACGCTCTGAGATCGCCCGTCATAATAGGTCCGACACTTTCGATAGCGGAACAGTCGTATGCTATATTAAAATAAATAACAATAGCGGTGTTGTCTATGCAATTGTTAATACTTATAATAAGGCTGTAAACCCGTTATTAAAACTAATTATTTTGATTTTACGTATACAAAGATAGCAAATGTTTCGTGTTATTAATCTGTTCTTTAAAATCAGAAATTTTATTAAAATTAATTACGATTTAGTTTTATTTTTGAAAATTTAATATTTATTTCAAATATTTGTAATAAAAATAATTAGTGATATTATTAAAGCTAAAATGTGTTTTAACAAACAAAACATATCCTCTTTTACATAAACCATCAAACCACAACACTTCCAAATACTATCAATCTACACTAACAACCCTTCACAATCATCCCTAACATAAAGACTCTCATCATCAGAAGCTTCACCAGCCAAGTCATCGACATCTTGTATAGGCAAAGGTGCACCACCTAAATCCTCTATGTTTCCAACTCATGGTAACCTCTAGGTGGAGCTCTCATCACAACATACCAATTCGAATTATCATCTTCCCTAGAGTAGAAAACCTGTTTGGCTTGAGATGGTTCATGTGAAGGTTAACAAGAGTGAAGCCATCTTCTTCCTTCACACCATTACCTGTGTTGGCCCAGGTGCATCTAAACAGTGGCACTTGGAACATGTGATAGTCCATAAGTAATATCTCTTTTATCACTCCATAATATGTAAGCATATCCGCAACTTGTCTCATATCTCGAGCACTCGATCTACACATACTAAATGCTTCATAAGTTACTCCACTGTTTTTTGTCTTTCGCTTCACCGCATCTGTATGAAACCTTTGACCATTAATGATGAATCCTTTATGTGCTACAGCAACATTTCTTGGTCCAAATGCCAACCACCTTAACTCCTTAGAATGGCCATTTGTAGATTCTGAAGTAATCTGCAGCAAGAAATCAGATATGATCATTTAACTATCAAGATCTGTACACTTCGAGAATCGCAAAACACAGTCACTAAACTAAAGTACTAACATGATAAGGAAAATATTATCAAGAAGCTAACAATCTGTACCAACACAACATCCATCCACAAGCTAACTAGTCATCAAATACTAAAATCAATATGCTCATCAATCAAACAAGAAACAATTCAGAATTGAAAACCTTATCTTTAACCCATTGGGCAAATTGCTCAGTGTGGGTTTTCCACAGTAAGGTTTCATTTCTGGCACATCGAGCATCATTAGCTTGTAATTCTTCCAGATGCATCCTGATTTTGACATTATGAAAATATAATAATCATGATGAAAATATAACAAGCAGTAGATGAAACAGAAATGGTAAAACTCTTACTCAACATATGGCTCCATTGATGCCATGTTCATTAGCACATAGTGATGTGCAATGTCTCTATCTTTATCTGAAAGGATAACATCTACACCCTTCTGCAGAGGTCGACCTTCAACCACGACTCTATCAGCCTCAATATCTTCATTGCGATTAATAGTTTCCTTAACCGGTACTGAATCTTGAAGGAACTCTAAACAGAAAGCAACACATTCTCCAGCTAAATAACCCTCAGCCATACATGCTTCTGGCCTAGCATGATTCTTGACAAAAGCCTTTAGTGTTTTCATGTACCTATAACTCAGTAAAGAAATATGAATATTAGCCAAACATCATTCAAGTTTGTTGTACATAATATGAAAATGACTACATCAAACCTTTCAAATGGATACATCCAACAAAAGTGTACTTGTCCTCCTAAACGTGCCTCTTTCGCAAGATGGATTGGAAGGTGGAACATGATATCAAAAAGAGATGGAGGGAAGAAGCGCTCCAGTTGACACATTGTTTCCACAAAATCTGTCTCCAATGCTATGAGTTTCTCCGGGTCGATGACACGCTGACACAACCTGTTGAAATAACTACACAATCTATTAATGGCAATCCGGGGACCCCTATGTAAGAGCCCTCTTAATGCAGCTGGGTAACAAGTTTTGCACAAGCACATGATGATCATTGCGACTTTAAACTGCCAATATTTTGGAGGTTAACTGAAACACTATTAGCAATATTACCACAATAACCATCAGGACCTCTAAACTTAGATAACCTTTGGCAGAAAATGGTCTTCTCTTTCTTGGATAACCAATAGGCTGCTGGAGGTAAGTATGTTTTCTTTCCCCTAAGCTCTGTGTGCAAGTGCTTTCGGATTCCAATATCTTCTAAGTCTTTCCTTGATTTCAAACCATCTTTTGACTTTGAACTTTGCATCATGATAGACAATATAGCATCTGAGACATTCTTCTCCACGTGCATAACATCAATATTGTGTCTAACAGGGAGATCCTAACACGTTAAAGCAGAAAATCTCAGACATATTCACAAAATGTCAGACATATAAGACATAATCAGAAAATATACCTTTACCTTCCAGTAAGGTAGTTCAAAGAATATTGACCTCTTCTTCCACCGCCACAGATCATTTGATTCGTCACACTCATCTTCTTGAACCATATCATCATCTTCCAAGTCTGTTCTTTTTCTTTTATTTTCCTTATCTAGAGGTCTTCCAAAATCATTCCTAAACGCTTATAGTGTCTCATATATTTCGGCACCAGTTTGTATCCTCTTTGCATTCCCTTCCTCAACACTGTTGTCAAACCAAGCTTTTTTATATCTTTAACGATGGCCAGGCGGTAGTCACTTTCTATTCCCCATGTAAACAAACTTCCTGCTAAACTTAAGCCACCTACATGGTGTATCCTTTCCACATACATTGCAGGCTTGTTTCCCCTTCACTTTACATCCAGACAATGTTCCTAAGGCTGGATAGTCCACTGATACTGCAAAGCAGCAAGGCTTTAAGTGTAAACGTTTCCTTCCGCAAAACGAGTCATATAGCTTCACTACCCTCAGCCCACAGATCTTTCAAATCGTCTATCAAAGGTGCCAAATAAACGTCTATGTTATTACCAGGAAGCTGTTGACCAGGGATCAACAAACTCAACATTATATTCTCAGCCTTCATACACATTGTTGGAGGCGTGTTGTAATTCACTAACAAGACTGGCCATGTGCCGTGGTTGGTGTTCTGCATTGAGAAAGGGTTCATACCATCTGTTGAAATTCCAAGTCGAAGATTCCTTGGTTCAGCAGCAGAGTCTGGCCATTTAGCATTCACTTGTGCCCAAGCAATAGAATCAACAGGATGTCGCATTGTACCATCTTCAGTGGCATTGGAAAAGTGCCAACGAAGATCTTCAGCCATCCTTTGTGAGTAAGGAATACCGTCAAGGATCGATCTCATACGGCGGTTCAGGGTGATGCAATCAGACGTGAATCTTCAAAAAATAGGTAGAATTTTCTACTGTAATATCGTATATGTAATGAATCTCATAGTTTAAAATATCATAATTAACCAGTGTTAAAAAAAAACAGTTGCCAAGCGAAAAAATAAAGTAAATATTTTTCACTTGATTGGTTCAATAGTAGAAAATTCAGAGTAAATATATTTTCTTTTAAGTTTTTTTTCCTTTTAAATTATCTTGTTATATATAACATATGATCACAACCTTAGAGTAAATTCTACAAGAACAAAGAGAATCATTTAAATACTAGATCTTATGCCAAATGTGTGTGTTTGCGAATAAGTTTCTTGGTCTTCGACCCGCTTCTTATATACAAATCATCTTTCCTTTTTCTCCTTGAAGACGGTCCATGTTGATGGCGACATCAACTCAGCTGGTCCGACATCAACTCAGATGGGCCGACTTAATTGATCTGCGCCGAGTTCTATTTATTCGATCTCATGAATTTCTAAGGATAGATCTTTAGAATAAAAAAAAAACCGACACATATCTTCCAAATGAAAAACGGGCTTCCGTCTTGGTGTTCACATGTAGAATCTGATTTGGTTTTTTGGGCCGTTAGAATCCTGGTTATCACTAATCGATGGTTTAGTCCCAAATTGAAACCCAGTTCAGCCAACGAAGTGAAACCATTTTCCCAGAAATGGCAGGAATCATGTAGCCGCCTTAGGTTTTAGACCTAATTATTACGCCTCCTTATTTACTGCACTACAACTCCTATAAGTAGGATCAAATTTTCTCATTTCTTCTTTTCTCTCTCTCTCTCCAAAAAATACAATATGTTCGATACAAGATGATCAAGGAGTAGTTCACAGAGGACATAAGGATATTGCTGCAGTTGCCACTCAATACTTTCAACGTTTGTATGCCTTTGAAAGGACTGATCAAGCTCTATGTAATAATGTCTTCTCCAATTTCCAGAGCATAGTGACTTCAGTCATTAATAAAGATCTGACAATAAGCGTAACAGAGGAAAAAATTAAAGAAGCCTTGGTTGATATTGGTCCTCATAAAGCAGTTGGTCCAGACGGTTTTTGTACTGTATTTTACCAGAAACAATGGGAGGATCTTAAACCAGAAGTGAGGAAGGAAATCATAGAGTTTTTTGAGAAAGGAGAGTTGGATCCCCAGGTTAATCACACTAACTTTTCCCTTATACCAAAGAATTGTCCTCCAACTAGTATGAAAGAGTTTTGATCAATTGTATTATGCAATGTCTCCTATAAGATGATCTCTCAGATACTAGTAAATCGGTTGAAGAAACATTTGAACTCCATTATCTCAGAAAACCAAAACGCATTCATACCAAGGAGGATGATATTTGATAATATTGTGGTGGTTCATGAAGGTTTTCATAGTCTCAAAACAAGGAAAAGGAAAACTACTTCATATATGATAGTCAAAACTGATATCACAAAGGCTTATGATCGGCTTGAATAGAGGTTTTTAGAGGAAACCATGAAGCATATGAGATTTGATAACAAATGGATTCACTTGGTTATGTCTTGTATAACAACAGTTAGGTATTCAGTGTTTATAAATAACGCACCTGAAGGTTTTATCACCTAAGAAAGAGGTATAAGACAAGGTGATCCTTTATCACCCTTTTTGGGTACTCTGTGCAGAAGTCTTATCACAATTGATGGAAAGAGCTAAGGAAAACAGGTCCTTAATGGGGTCAAAATTGCTATTCAGGCTCCTTCAGTGAATCATTTGTTGTTTGATGATGATTCACTTCTCTTTTCTCTTACTAATGTGAAGGCCGCAAGAAAATTGAAAGCAATATTTGGATTGTATGAAGATATTTTTGGGCAAGCTATCAGCCTAAGTAAGTTGTCTATTGCGTTTTGAAATATGGTACTTTGTGGAACAAAAACTCTGATGAGAAACATATTAGAAATTCATAACAATGGTAGTATTTGAAAATACCCAGGGCTGCCTCAATTGGATAAAAAAGAGTGAGATGTTTATATATATTATAGATAAAGTCGGAGATGTTACTCAGAGTTGGAAGCAGAGGCATTTATCCCATGGTGGCAAGGAAGTACTTTTAAAAGCAACGGCACTGGCAATGCCAATATATTCAATGAATATATTTTGATTGCCAATGGAGGTTTGTTAGGAAATTAATGGAATACTAGCAAAATTTTGGTGGGGATCGGATGATAAGAAATGAATGCATTGGTATGCATGGAAAATAATAAGTGTCCCAAAGAAAGAAGGTTGATTAGGCTTTCGGGATTTGGAAGTCTTTAATCAAGCTTTACTAAGTAAACATGTATGGAGGATAATGCAGAAGCCAAATTGTCTTATGGCAAGAATACTTAGAGCTATGTATTTTCCTAATGGTGATATCTTAAAGCAACAGTGAAAAAGAAGGATCTTTATGCTTGAAAGTTAATTTTATATGGACGAGATTTGCTAAAAAAGGTTGAGATATGATACTGGAAATGGCTCAATGGTTTATGTGGGGAGACCTGTGGATCCAGGAACATCCTCCAAGAGCACCACGACCAAGAGTAGAGGTCATAGCTGGAACTAAGGTAGACTATTTCTTTTCTAGAGTTAGAAATGAATGGGATATCCAAAAGCCTCAGGATGCAGTAGTAGAAGAAGATCTGGAAAAGATTCTGGCTACCAAGATTAGTGCAAAAGCAGAACAATATCTATTAGGGTGGCACTATAATGACGATGAGATTTATTATGTGAACTCATTTACTAACTACTACAATTCAGTTACCAACATATGGAAACACATGGGTTAAAGCTAAAATTTCGAAGACAAGGGCGGGCACCAGCTAAACTGAAACACTTTGTATGGAGACTGCTATCGAAAGTTAGGCCACGGGTTGTAATTTAAAGAGAAGACATGTGACTAGAGAAGCACAATGTAAATGATCATGTTTGGCTCAAGACACAAAGATGCATATTTTCTTTGAATGTCCATCCATGCAGGCAATGTGGAGAGCATCATGTATACCTTGCCAAATTATTACTAACTCAAGTGCCTCACTGGAAGAAAGATAGTAGCATGTTTACACTGTTGTATATCAATGAGACTAACAAAGTGGCAGATAAATTTGAAGACATACCATAACTAATTTCTTCAAGAAGATTGTGAACTTTCAATTTAAACTAATGAAATCAGAAGTTGGAAAAAAAAAGTGTTAAAAAAAAAATGTTATGTCCATAAACACACGTGTATATATATATATATATATATATATATATATATATTACAGTCTTCTCAACCTTTTCCTCTCCTTCTCAATTCTAAGCCCTCTCACTCTCTTTTGATTCTCTCTTACGGCAAAGCCATGGGATTCCCGCTGGGCTACGCCGAACTTCTCCTTCCAAGCATCTTCCTATGCGTACTCTCCCTCTTCGACTTACTCCGTAAACTCAGTTACACCGTTTTTTGGTTAATGGGTCTACCCGACTTCCTCGAATCCGACCCGATTCCATCTTCCTCATGGCGAGAAGTACATCACCAAGAGAGCTCCGTCTTATACCCGGTGGCGGCGAGGCTAGCCGGAGAAATCCTACCCGTAGTCAGATTCTCAGAACTGAACCGACCCGGAGAATCCGATACTTGCGCCGTTTGCCTTCACGAGTTCGAGAACGAAGACGAGATCCGACGGCTGACGAATTGCCAACATATTTTCCACCGGAGCTGTTTGGATCGTTGGATGATGGGTTACAATCAGATGACGTGTCCACTTTGTAGAAAGCTGTTTATTCCTAATGGTGTTTGGTCTGCAGAATCTGATGCTGTTTGGATCGTTGGATGATGGGTTACAATCAGATGATTAACAGGAGTCTCTTAAGGTTGAGTTCTTAGCTTTTCTAAGAGACGTATCTTAGCTTTTAACTAAGAAAAGCTAAGAACCGTCTCTTAAATAAGAACCATAAGAGCCGTCTCTTAGCGGAAAAAATGCAAAAAAAAAAAAAAAAAATTAAAAAGACAAATTTTTCGTTAAGAACTCCACCTTAAGAGATCCGGGTTAATCATGGCTTACTTATGAGAGAATCAACTTAGAATATATTATTTTGTTTGGAATAACTTTCTGTTTTTTTGTTATTTGTTTAATTTTAGTTGGTATGATATATGTAAATATAAAAATATAGGTGAGCTGTAAATTAGAAGGAAATTTGTATATTAGAGTTGTGTTTTCTACTAAAAAGTTTGTCATTTTTACTTTTCAAATGTATCAAATCAATCATTCATGGGAAATTGTCGAATTGTGAACCACCTATTTTCTTCACCAAAAGAGAAAAATCATATTTTAACATATAGATATAATCAGAAAATAAACTGGAAATGCGGATAGTTTGTAAACTCCAAACATGTAAAGAGAGAGACGTTCTAAAAGTAGAATGCTCTAACATCTGCATTTAAATTCTTGTCTAATCTATTAAAATAGAATCACTATTTTTGTCTACTATAAAAAAAGTCATATATATATATTTTATTATGATTAATAAAAGAATTATTTTATTATCTAACCATATCATTTAAAAACATAACAATTAAAAATATTTTTCTCTACCTTATTTAATAAAACAAGTGCATCATATTCAAACATTTATTGATATTATGTATTTAACATCCACTAATATTTAAGTATCATCCAATATTTTAACAACTAGAAATTTGTTATGAAAATATCTTTTCATTAAAGTTTTGAGAAGAAAAAATATTTTTTAAAGATCATAACTATTACAATACAACTCATTTTCATAACTTAATATTAAATGTATATTTTAAATTTATTTTATATTCAAATTTTCTTTTTCTTTTTAAAATAAAAATATCCGCACGGACGTGCGGGGTCAACTCTAATTTCTCTTAAATAGAAAACTTTCTTCTCATAACTATTTTGTGCTAAAAACTCGTCTGTAATTAATATCTTCTTTTTAGAAAATTCTTATTTCTAAAAAATGTTGTAAGAACTCCCAAATAATTAGGCTAAAATTAAAAGTTACTAATTTAAACTTTAAATTGTTTTTTTTTATAATATGGTCATTTAAAGACGATTGATAACAGTGATGTCTGAATAGATTTGGACATAATTACTTGATATTTGGATTGTATTTGATGTTGCCTCGTACTTGGCATTATCAAATCAAATAACAAATTAAAGAAAAATTGTTACTCGCAAGTCTGGATGGAGTATCAAAAATCTTTATTTTTCATACTTATTGTTCTACTTGTCTTTATCCACTTATTAGTTACTCGTTACTTGTTCTTAAAAATACTTGTTACCCGCTAGAAACTACTTATGTTAATAATATTTGTTACCTGCTATAAAGTACTTATTTCTCATTAAAAACAGTTGTTACTCACTAAAACGTATCTGTCTCATGTATTTTTAATTCAATTACTTATAACTAACCAAATATTTTATAGATAATTATTTGATTTTGGCAAGTAACAAACCAAATCAAGTAAATTGCAAATAATTCCTTTTCGAATACTTGACTGAGGGAGTATTTGATTCGAACCAAGCCAAAAAAAGCAAATACCTGAAAGCTAACAAGTATTTTCTTGTGCCCAAACCTAATAGGTGAGGATAATTTTCGCGACTCGAGACTTGAACTTCTACAAATTTCATATATTTCCAATCAAAGGTGGTGAAATCTTCTCAACAATTATCGTATAGGGTGTTTTCACATATGATAAAGTAGTCGACATTGGCTTTCATCAAATACCTAAAGCACATAATGAATGCCTACTGCGATTTAGAACACGGGTTGTATAATAAGTAGTGTTGTAAATTATTGAACTTGCCCGCGGGCCGGGCCCGATAAGCATTGCTGCGGGGCGGGATTGGGCATGAACATACATACCCGATTTTGAAGCGGGCCTAGCAGGATATGCATGCACTGTGCGGAATTGGGCTTCACGCGGGATAGGCCCAAATGAGCCTGTGGGAAATTGAGGACCCGCATCCATTTGCTTCAGTTCGTCACTTCGTGTGAACACCTGAAAAAAAAGTGAGAAGGGTTAGAGAAATGCGAAGCAGAGGCGATGTGAACCGAATCTGAGCTCTGATGATGGTGTTTTGAGCTCAGACAGTGGTTCTTGTGGCACCTACGTCTCCGATCTGCACCATCGGAGGTTCACCGACACAGAAGAAGAAGTTTCGACCACCGACAAAGCTCGACTGTGGTTCTTGTGGCACCTACGTCTTTGATCTGCACCATCGGAGGTTCACCGACACCGAAGAAGAAGTTTGGACCACCGATAAAGATCGACTGTGGTTCTTGTGCTTTGGCGGTGGTTCACGGCGAACCATGATGAGCCGTCCAATCTCCGGTTTGAGATCTATGTCTTCGTGGTGGAAGAACGTGGTACCAGCTCCCAAAGATCCGATAAGTCTCTCTCTCTCTCTCTCTCTCCATATCTTATCGTTTGCTTTTGGTTGGTGAAGCTAATGTGTGTATTACTTAATGCCATGTTAGGGAGCATGTGGTAAGACCATTGGTTACGTATACATTGGAGAAAAACTGAGCGGAAGTTTCAGCCATGTGGATGGTTGTCGACATGGAGTTGCTCAATCTCTCAAGGAGCTCAAGTCCTTAGGCATCACAACTGCTATGCCCAGAGGAGATAACAAAGATGAAGCCACGTCTATTCAAGAATAGGTGAAGTATCATATAAACTAATCATTCCTCTGTCTCTATTTCAAGAGTCATTTATAATCAAAATGTTATTTGCGGGGTGGACTGTAATAATAAGATTGCGGTGTGGACTGCAATGGTAAGAATAATGAACTTCAGTGTGAAATGTAATAATAAGATTGCAGTGTGGACTGCAATGCAATATCATATAAACTTGGCTTAACTAAATCTTATTATTACAGTTCACACTGAACTTCTTCCACAAGACAAAGCAAGAATGATTGTTATTTGCGTTGTCAAATGCAGACGTTCAATGTGACTAAGTTCTTTTTCTTTTTAATTGTAGACAACGCAAAAAGTTTTTCAATGCCATACATGAATTGTGATGATGTTGCTCGCAAAAAGTGGAAATAAGTGGTGCTGGTAAAACAACAGAGCCATCTTAAAACAAGGTATGTCTCTTATATTACTGGTAATGGACATGTAACATTCGGTTGCTTGCTCTTGATCGTTTGGTCTGATAGAAGAATCTGATTTTGTTGCTTACATGTAAGTTACATCATGTAACATTAGGATGCTTGCTCTTAATCGTTTGGTCTGATAGAAGAACTTGATTATGTTGCTTGCTCTTGATCGTTTGGTCTGATATATTTCTAGTCTGATAGAAGAACTTGATTCTGCATGTGACATTAATATTGATACGTAAGGTAAGCATAAACGTAGATAAAGTTAGTCTGATAGTTTAGAAAATATTTTTTTCTTATAATGCTTGCCTCCCTGACCAATGAGAAACAAGTAAATAATTAGTATAATTTTTAAAATTACATTAAAATTCAAACAAATCCCTAAAACAATATTAAACAAATCCGTAAAAAAACCTTGACTGCTTGACGACGCAAATAAAAAACACAGACTCCTTAACGACTCAGAAAAACACCCAACAATCAAGCATATCCATCCTTTAAAGAAGATATGAGTTCAGGTTTTGATCCAAATTTTGATCCATTGAATACAATGGATCTAGAGACTTAGATACTCCTTGGAGCTCTTTCAGCAGCTGTTGAGGCTGATGAAGGTTCATCTGATGGAAATAAAAATAAGCAAGGGAACAAAATAAGGCTTATTGAAGTTGCGAATGATGAAGATGATAGTGATGTTGAAATCAGTCCTCCACTGACCAAAGATATTAATGTCCGCAAACAATCCATGTGCATAACTGGGATACCCTTGAAGTCCAAGAAACCCATGTTACAGTCTACTCTAGACGATGGAATTGGATCGTCTTCAATGGCGAGTAAAAAAAAATCAAATCTTTTCAGTTTACCATCCGTGGGGGCAAAAAAAATTCCAATCCGACACAAGGCAATGGTAAGAATAATGCATTCCATGCCGAGTCAAGCCAACCACATAAGAAGAAGAAGATTCAAGAGGAGCATCTTGATTTGGAAAATGAATCGGAAGAGGAAGAAATGGATAATCAAAAAGAGGCTAGGCATTGGTCTGATGTATGGATCGATTTTTCTAAGATTCGAAAACTCAATGGTGAGGAGAAAGCTAAATGCAATCATTGTAAGAATGAGTATGCATGGAGCTCTCACTCGCACGGAACAACTGGTTTGAGAAGGCATCTTGATAGATGCAAACTTTATCCAAGGAATCTTCATACCAAAAAACTTGATGTTGAAGCCAAACTTGTAAGTGGAAAGTATGATCATGTTGTGTTCAGGCAGCTGGTAACCAAGACTATAATTCAGCATGACCTACCTTACTCTTACGTTGAGTATGAGAAAGTCAGAGAGACTTGGAAGTACTTGAATGCTGATGTCAAATTCATTTGCCATAACACAGCTAGAGCAGATGTCTATCTTTTTTATGAAAATGAGAGAGAGACATTAAAGAGGGAGTTAGCTAGTCTTCCTGGAAGAGTAAGCTTCACCTAATTTATGGTCATCATTGAAACGTGAGGGTTATATGTGTGTGACAGCACATTACATTGACCGGAATTGAAAGCTGAACAGTAAAATACTAACGTTTTGTGCTCTCCCACTGCCTCATACAGGTATGAATGTTGCAATGAAGCTTCTTGAATCAGTGGAAGAGTGGGGACTTCAAAAAAAATGTTCTCTCTCACATTAGATAATGCTACAAGTAATGATTCGATGCAGGATATTGTGAAATCTCAACTGCTTTTGAGGAATGATTTGGTGTGTGGAGGTGAGTTTTTTCATATTAGATGTGTAGCTCACATGCGTAACCTCATTGTGTAAGATGGCTTGAAGGTTATTGAAGAATCTTTGCACAAAGTTAGAAAGAGTATTAAGTATGTAACAGCATCAGAGACACGTGAGATGATGTTTGGAAAATGCGTGGATGCTGCTGGTATAAAAAGGAATGCTGGTTTGATAATGAATGTGCAGACAAGATGGAATTCGATATTCTATATGCTTGAAAGAGCCATTCCTTACCGTGAAGTGTTTGTTAAGTTAGCGATATATGATAGGAGAAACTATAGGTTTTTGCCTACAGCTGAGGAATGGAGCAGAGCTGCGAATATGTGTTTTTTTAGCCTTTTGCTAAGATTACTAGTTAGATGTCAGGTTCGAGATATCCAACATCGAACTTGTATTTCTATCAGGTATGGAAGATCCATATTTGGCTCTAGGTAAATGAGGAAAGCGATGATGAGATTGTCCAAAATATGGTGATACCGATGAAAGAGAAGTTCGATAAGTATTGGGAAGAAGTTAGTGATCTTTTTTGCAATGACGGTTGTCTTTGATCCACGCCTGAAGCTTCCAGTTGCAGAATATTGTTCAGGTAGGCTTGACATGAGTACACGTGATGCAAAAATGAGGAACTTGCTTCTGAAGCTGGAAACTTTGTTTGAATCATACGACAAAAAATCAATGTAAACCTCACCTTCGACAGAGCCTCGTGAGATAGATCAAGAAAATGTTCGTGGAGGACCGAAAGGAACATTTGAGAACTATGATGTAAGTCTCATGTTCAGTTTTTAAAAAAAAAATTAATTCTAAAAGTTGAGAAAATCGTTTTTTACAGTTTTTTTTAAAACACTATAGGATTTTTTTGTGTTTCGCAAAATTAGTGTTTCTGCGAGTGGCAGGACAGCTCTCCAAGCTTATCTTGATGAACCTGCGCTAGATAAGGATAGCTTTGAAAGCTTGGATATCCTCTAGTAGTTAGAAAGATAATACTCATAGGTATGGTGATTTGCCAGCAATGGCTTGTGATCTGCTTAGCATTCCAATCACAACAGTGGCTTCAGAATCCTCTTTTAGCATCGGTTCGCGAGTTCTGAACAAGTACATGAGCCGTCTACTTCCAAAAAATGTGCAAGCTCTGATATGTAGTAGGAATTGGCTAAAAGGATTTGAAACTTATGAGCAGGGTAAATTATTCACATTATCATAGGTTTTAGGGTACCATTTTCTTTAAGCCTAATTAACTTAAATTTTTTTTCCAGAAAATGAAATGGATGGTGAAGAAGAGACAATACCATCGTTCGAATCCACTGTCAATGATGAAGTTGAAGAAGAAGAAAAAACTTGATTTTTATTTTGATTTGATGTTTTGATTTTATTTACATTATGGATTTCATGTGCGTTCTTTTTTCTTTTTCGGGTTTTGTCCTAATGGATTTTCTTGATAAGGCTTTTAATGAGGCTACATTGTTGGATTTGCTTATTGTTCATTTACACTAGCATTTGATACTGCCATTGTTACTTCATAAACTTAACACTCATACACCTGAAAACTATATAATGTTGTTGTTGTTGTGTCTTAAGAGCGAAGATACCATATAGCTACGATTACAATTTGTCTACGATTATATGATACTTCACCTGTTCTTGATTAGTTTATAAGATACTATATTTTGTTTTAAACCTGAAAATTTCCTGAAAGCAATGTTTATGATTAGTTTACTTATGATCCAACATCGAGGAGAAGAATCATCCATCAGTTGTGTCATGGGCCCACGGGCCTACCCGCATACCCGCTGCTGCAGTGCGTGTCGGGATTGGTCATAGGGTTTAGGACCCGCGTCCAGCGGCGGTACGACCCGCAATGACTCACCTGAAATTGATACCATAGCGGGACGGAATAAATGGGTTGCGGGAGAGTCCAATTGCCATTACTAATAATAAGGAACAATAAATTAGAAACAATAAATTAGAATAGGAAAGTCCACAAAGAGAGGTCATGAAGTTAGTATGCTCAGCTGTTGCCACGTGGAGTTCATAGGATTTATTTGCCCTTCTGCTTATTTTTCAAACCATTAAAGAAAAGCCCCACACGCTTCTAATCATTTTTAGCTTTCGGTTACTATTACACCATCAAAGCTAAGGAAAATCTTTCTGGAAAATGATAATTATTGCTCTTACTCACAAATGATAATGATATTGTAGAATTAGATGTACTTCAAGTACTTAAACTGGTTGGAAGTCGGCTGTCATATAACAAAACATGAATTTATTATATACCCAAAGAAAACAAAAAATTACGTTTGTGCTACATGAATTTATTATATACTCAAAGAAAACTTAAGATTAAGTTTGTGTTAACTTGGTTGATCATTCAGTCAAAAAAGTTAGTTGATAACCGTGAGTAGTGTTTTGTAATTAAAAAAGGGAAAGTTAAGAATTATGGTGGTGGGTTTGACCCTTTTCGACTAGAAAGGCTAAAGGTAAGATAAAAATCAAAGCTCGAATAATTAGCATTAATTATAGTTTTTAGTGTCACCAAATGACATTATATAATTATTTGCTTAATCCTCACAGTGGGACTTCCGCCGTCTTTGGCACTAGTTGATCAAAAGTTTAAAAAATCCGGACGAAACTAAAATATTTTTCTTTTTATTTTTCCTACTTAAGAATTAAAGTAGATGTAAAATCCATGAGACAAATCAATACATATCAAACCAACAAATCCTTGAAAAGAGATAACAGAGTATGGAAAATAGAAAAAAAACGATTCTCACTGAGATCAGAACCAAACTAGTGTTTAGGAAATGATTAATTTGGTTTATTTTATATAAGTCGATTCGTAATGGGATCCAAAATCTCGATTTACAAATGAATGATTTAAGGGTGAATTGGCAAGATGACTATAAAAAAAAAATCGGTGAAATAACCATGTATAAAGTAGGGGAAAAATGTGACATGTTCGTCCACAATTGGACAATACACTCTTTACAAGCGAGTGAAAGTGATTAACACACGCCTGCAACATCTTTTTACACATGTTGTTTATATTCTACATTCGTTTGTATAATATATAAGAGGATATTATAGATTTGTAAATATTTTCAGGAGTTTGTGGGATTGATAAATTGTAGAAAATGTATCATTATTGAATATTGGACAGACTGCAATATGACATACTAAACACCCAATGTGAGGGAGGGGGAGGGGAGGGGGAGGGGGGAGAGAGAGAGAGAGAGAGAGAGAGAGAGAGAGAGAGAGAGAGAGAGAGAGAGAGAGAGAGAGAGAGAGAGAGAGAGAGAGAGAGGGAGAGGGAGAGGGAGAGGGAGAGGGAGAGGGAGAGGGAGGGAGAGAGAGAGAGAGAGTATGGTTCTAAAAGATACAAAACTCTAAAAGTAGACGAGGAAGAAAAAAGGGAAGAGGAGAGAAAAATTAACACATATTCTATTATTGTGAAATCCTATATATATTATATGTTTTCTAATAATATAAAATAACATTTATTAATAGTACATATTCATATTCTTCTACTGTGAAGTTTATTTATATTCTATATTTCCATAATAAAATAGAATAGTACATGAGATTTTTATTGTTCATCATCGTCTCTATTTTTGCAGATATCGACGAGCGAAATTTTCAATCTCTCAAAAAGTGATTGTAACTTTACCCAGATTATACAAACTCAACCTAGAATAATCAATATAAACCATTTTGTTTTAACCAATCAATTTTTCTTTTACTTGATTAAATCTCATTCCTCTATGTCATGCTTTTTCTTTTTATTCATTCAATCTATTAATTGTGTCAAAAGAAACTAGAGAATTGTCTATGAAAATGATATTTTTTTTCTAATTTATCAATAATATATAGTGTATCATAGCCATCAATTACTATGGTTAGTTTGTGAATAATAACATTTTTATGGTTATATTACCAAATTTCCCTTTATTTAATATTTCATTTGTTTTATTTTAAATATCATTTTAATTTTTTACACTGATTAAGAAAAAAAAATAATTTACATATTTTCTATATAAAACACAATTATCTATAAAATAAAGTTAATAAATTTTGCATCAAAAATTGAAAATGATACTTATTTTGTAACAAAAAATTTCTCTACTACGACACTTAACATGAAACAAATTGAGTATATATTTTCGGTTTCATTAGAAGTGTCGTTTAAGGTTTTAATTTTCTGTTTTACCCCTATTTAATACATTATTATTTTTGACTTTATTAACTAATAAGCTAAAAATAAGGGTAAAAACTCAGAAAACATTTAATATTTATCTTAAAAATGTAAAATGACATTTATAATGAAACAAATTTTAAAAGCTAAACGACACTTAAATTTTAAATTTTGTTAACCAACCGATTATTACTTTTGATTTATTCTAAGTATAAAAGAATGGTTATTGGTTAACCAATTTTGACCAACTAATCCATTCTTCGTACTTTGTTAACAGAGAATGATTACTGGACGTATAAATTTAAACATAGACATCTAAAAGTGAACGAAGTAAATAACTATGTAAATTGTTTTCTAAAGTTAATGGTTCATTTGATAAAATGAGAACCAAAAACCGAAGAGACAACAAACCGGACGGTATATAGAGGCTTTCTGGGCATACACCAAACAGCAAAAATATTTCAAAATGATCACAACATACAACGGGACAATATCTCAGCAATACAAAAGTTCTGCAGACCGGTTTGAGATGATATTACAACTTGAATTTGAAAATTTAGATTTCGGTTAAGGTTCTCACTTTGAGGGATAGTCCGGTGCAGGAGGATAACCATGACCGGGAGGTGGATAGCCTGGAGCAGGAGGGTAACCATGTTCGGCAGGAGGGTAACCATGACCTGGAGGTGGATAGCCTGAAGCAGGAGGGTAACCATGTCCGGGAGGTGGATAGCCTGGCGTAGGAGGGTAACCATGGCCAGGCTGTGGATAATAAGGCTGGGGATAGCCAGAGGCTGGAGGGTAACCGGCATAGGGAGGGATCGGTTGATCAATGCGAGACATTTGTTGAGCCGATGGCACTGACATTGGTTGAGAGCCAAGGACACCGTCTCGTTTGTCCATCTCGATCTTGTGTTGTGTCTGCAAGCAAAGAGAAGAGGTCGTTTTTTCTTTTTGGTCATATATACTGTAAAAATATGTGAAATTAAATTGATTCTACCTGCATACACGCGCAGACCCTGCAAAAACCAAGACCAGGGCAAAGAGTCAGCAAGGATAAGAATGTATTAGGTAAATGTACAATTGCCAATATTAGTAATGAGTCATTTGGCTAAATGTGAAGTAGCCCAAGCGAGCTAGAGGCATGGAAGATTAATGAGATTATACATACGTGCAATAAACCATATCAGCCAAGCAAGAAAGAAGCTGAGAAGCTTCTGAGAGTTCATCACTTCCAACAATGCAAGCGACAAGAGAGAAAATGCAAGCGATTTGGTTGAGGCAGAACATAAATCCCTGCAAAAAAGGCGAAGAATATGTAAAAATGTGTGTAATTACACACTAAACATGTGTGGTTAGGCAACATGAGTTTTTAATTCTCCGGAATAGCCGGTTGGGCCTCGGTCCAGATATCCTGGGTTATAAAAAAAAATTGTGTACTCATGAGAGAGAGAGAGAGAGAGAGGTGACGAGTACAATAATGCAATTGTCGCATTGTGTTGTGTGGATGTTGAATTCATCTTGCAGCATAAAGCGAGTAGAAGCTACAGAGTTTCCAAAACACAAGAAAACCTGAAAACATTCCTCAACAATGTCAAAATCATAAAAACTCAGTGTTCAAGTTCCCATAAACAATAAAATGTTAACAACTCAATCAAAGAAATACTCTATCACAAGGCATTAAAACAGCAAGCAACAACACTATAGAATATCAGAAACCAAAACAAACTGCTTCGTCATGTTCATTTTTTACTAATTTCACAATATGCTATAATAGTAAATCGATTTTGTTATCATAACCAACAAAAATGGGGGAAAGATCATCAAAATAGCAAAGTAAAAGCAGATTGCAAATTCCACAAGTCATCTTTCACCAATATGAAACTCAAAAATAGCATATTAAAGGCTAACCTCAGTGGCAAGACAAAATTGAGGGCATTTGCTTTCTCCACACCTACCACTACAAGGCATGTATCCACCACAACAAGTGTATCTTCACAGAACAGAACAAGACAGTAGAATTTAAGAGAAAACAAATCATTTCACAAACTGGTCATCTTTGTACAGAAAGTAGAATTCAATACCTTGACATGTCATCGTAAAGTGCTCTCTTTCGAAGTAAGTATGAAACACAAGGTCCACTACAATCAGAATAAACGACAGATTTAAGTGTGAACCAAAAACATTTATACAATCATTCAATGACAAATACACTTGTATATTCACCTACTACAAGGAGTAACAACTGTATCATTTAATTACAAAAAACCAGTTCATCATTTGAATGACAACAACAAGAAGCTAATCAAATATATCACTTAAGAGATGAACAAGAACAACTTACCACAAACACGAGAAGCAACAATCTGCAGAAACCAAATAAAAATATAAGAAAAAACTGATTAAAAACATAAACGTTTTGAAAAAAATAAATGATATAGAGAGAGATAATCACAGGGAGTATCGGCCGTGACGGTGCTCATGAGATCGGACTGCCATAAGTTCCGGTAACTCTGCCGGAGCTGCATCTTTTCAAGCTTATCTTGAGACCTTCCCATGATTTTTCAAATAACCACCAACCAAAAGAAAACACGAATCTCTTCAATAGAAACACTCGGATTCAAGATTACCCACAAAACAAAATACAAAATTTCTACAGAAAATGCAAATTAGAAAATGGTAACAAAATCAAGTTAGCGTTTCACCCGCCAGATTTACAAAATCAAACACATCCAATTTTTTTTGGAAACAAAGGTAGAAAATTTACAAACTTCTTCTCTTTTCCTTATTTTTTCGTGTTTGAAATTTTTCAAAACGACAATTATTAAGACTTATTGTTTAAACTTAATTTTCGCTACGCTTGAGATTTTATTGGTTGAATTAAAACTCTTTGACCCATTGGAAATGCCGAAATTTCAGAAAGGTTAGTATTCATGTGACACCCTTTTTTACATGTGCATGGGTACATATATACTGTCAAAAATTTAGCACGGGAAGACTCAAACCGGAGTTTCTTCGGGTAAACAAAATTATCAAACAAGAGGAACTCTGTTTTACTACAAAAAGGCGAGATAATAAGTTTTTTCACCTACTAAACCAAATTATTAACAAGACAATATATGAACAATTATTAAACACATTATTTTCTTGCTAAACACATACTACTTTTTATGTTTTGTAAGAGGTAGAAATACGTAGCACAAATCATATTAACGTTCTTAAAATTAGACGATCTATGCACACAATTAACAATCATCTTCAAAAGTACTGATTCAGAGATGAGCTTGTAATCAAACGCGTTATTATGCAACACGGCATAAGATTTTAGATATTGAAAAGGGAACACTATTAAAGATGATTTTATATAAAAGCTATAGTTTTCTTATAGCGCAATTCTCTCAATTTTCTCAAATATAGTCTTTTTAAGTTTTTGTTACAAAATAGCATTCAAGAAAAATGACTAAAATAGCATTTTGATTTTTAATTTTTTTTTTAAAATAAAATAAAATAAACGTTACTTCCAAAACTCCGCCCCCATAACTTTAAATCTAAGTCTAGATTAGTTAACTAAGAGAGTATAATTGTATATTTACACTTTTTAATTAACATATTTTAATTATTTTTTTCATGAAAACTATTTTGTGACAAAAATATTTTTTAGGTATCTTAGAGTATCTATATTTCTAAATAGTACTGCATATATATCCACATTCACTAATTCCATCGAGCAACATTAGCTCAAGTGCATTAAATTTACATTTTAATTCGACCTTTTCACCGGGACACTGCAAAGAAGTAGTAAGCACTCCTTATACTATGAGAGGTTCAAAATCTTATTTTTTCGCCCTACTAACTTTCATGTACATTTGTATTGGGTAAACGAATGACCTGATAATTCATCTGTAACCTGATCATATAATTTTTTATCTTTAAAAAATGTTCAACTGCAAACAAGCACAATGTTGGTAGTAAAGCCGCGCGAATATTCCCAACTACACCTCAAAAAAATAATTATATAATCAAAAAAATGCATTTTCAACAGCTATGCCAGTGACGGAATTAGATTCTAGAAACGTAAGATTTGAATAGTAATATAACACCAAAAGGAGCTTTTGCTCACATCATACAATCAAAAAGACAGAAAGACCAAGTGGATTTGAATTAAACTATTTGAAAAGTAAGCATTTTGGTTAGAAATGTAAGAATACAAAACTTTATGAGAAAAAATCCAAAATATATATAAACATAAGGACGTATTAGTGAAACTAATTGTTGTTTCCGCCGTTATAAATACATTGTCACTCACCAGACAAAAGATACTTAACCTGTCATGTCTTGGTTCTAAAACAGAGAAACCCACAGAACAGAACAGAACATAAACAGAGTTTCACTTCACTTGATCAGTTTCAAAATGTCTTCTTCAGATCTTTATATCTTTGATGGTTCTTCTTCATCTTCTTCCTCAATTTTCCGAAACTCTAGTCCAGATGTGTTCTCTTCAGACAGAACAACAACAACAACAACAGATTTGTTCTGCAACAACGAACTTTACTCCGTTGATGAATCTCTCAACATGTTTGACCATTTCACCCCTCACATCCTCTCTTCATCTCCTCCAAGCGACCTTCTCGGAACCCTAACTCTCTCTCATCAGATTCCCACTGGGTTATATCCAGATATCTCAGACGCCGTCAAAACAGAGCAATTTTACGGCGGCTCCGGTCATAATCAGACAGAAACGGTTGCATCAATGGCGAGAAGCTACAGTGAAATAGAGAATGCAGGAAGATATATGCAGAGAAGCTTTAGCACCAATTTCGTCGACGGAAAACCAAATCAGATTCCGTTTAACAACGTTCCGATAATGGATTACAATTCCTTGAACTCGCCGGAAAATGACTTCTTTTCTTGTCAAATGATGCGACGGGTCTACAGCACTGGAGATTTGCAGGTCTCTGCTTTTCTTGCTCTGTTTTTAATTTATTTATAACTTTTACTAATAGTTTTGATTTTGATACTATTTTTTACAGAACACAAGAAAGAATGTTGGAGGGCAGAGATCATCGGAGCCGTTTCCAGACGAGCAGAACATTAAGGTGGGACGTTACAGTGCAGAAGAACGTAAAGAGAAGATCTCAAAGTACAGAGCTAAACGCAACCAGAGAAACTTTACCAAAACTATTAAGGTAAATTTTAAAATGTTAATTAAAATCAATGGTAGTATGTTTTTTTTAAAAAAAAATCTATTAAGGTAAACAATCGTATTAAACGCTTTTTATTACTTTAATTTTTATTAGTAACTTCTTTTTTTTTATGGAAACAAAAAAAAAGTATGCATGCAGGAAAACGTTAGCGGACAGTAGACCTCGAATACGTGGCAGATTCGCACGCAACGACGAAGTTGTAGAAATCCCCACCACTGAAGACGACGACACCGAGCTTTGGGTAATTCATATTCTAAAACTAGTCTCTCTTTTTCTCACTTGAACATTCAGTCAAAAAACAAGTTAAAAATGACTGTACAATATATTGCATATACATCTAGATGAACAATATATATATAATATGCATATGTGCATGCATGTATCATAACACTGGTTTCAATATGATAATATACGTGTAGATTGTAGATGATTAAAACAAAATATTTATCTCATATTGTTCTACAAAGCTTAAACCAGATGAAGGAATGTTATAGATTTGTAATTTCAGAATTTAGCATCCAATTTTTTTTTTTTTTTTTTTTTGTATTTTAGATGAAAAAGATCACATACGTTTCGAGTATGCTCCATATATGTTTTAACGGATTTTGCATGTGCATGTGCATGGAACCCAATAGCAAGCTATTTCAATAGTTTTTTTTCCCATTAAAAATAGATTTAGTATCGTGTGTGCTGCTGTCATACCAAAAAAAAAAAAAAAAACTACAACGAAAGCATCATTAAATTGTACTGTAAAAATGTGTGTAACTAATAAAATTTGTCTTATGTATTAAAATAATGATGTGCAGAAACTGGATGGGCTGCATGGGGAAAACGAAGCTTTTGGGAGCAGCTTTGTGGTGCAACAGTCTCATTTGCAATACGCAGCTTCTGATTTTTCTTCTTCTTTCTTCTGGTGAAGACTTTTAATAAGACCAAGGTCGTCCAACAAATTTTTAGAAGATCGTAAATTTTAATAACCTGCATTGTATTTATATATTGAAAATTGCTTGTCAGTTGCAGGACCGTCTTAAACAATTTAATAGTCTTGGGCAAAACATTGAATATAAGCTTTTTCATAAAAAAAATTATCAAATTTTATTTGTTGTATTTTCTTAAATTGAACTAATATATTTTTATCGGAAAACTAAAAAAATGATGAAACGTACAGAGACTTTTGGGTTTTGTTTTGTTGTATATAAGTTAATTTTAGTTAATTATAGATCATTTATTATAACATTACCAAATATTTAGTTATTTAGCAATTTAAAATAATTTTTATAATCAGTAGAATAACACAAAACAATTTGTGGGTCTATGGACACAGAACAATCGCCCTTGTCGCCATGGCCAAGAACCGGGTTAGGTGTCCTTTCCTTTTTGTGTGAATGTGAAGTTTAATAATATAAATTCAACGTATGCACAAATTAGATATTTGACCCAGAAAGAAGATTCCATTCTTTAATATAATGTCAATTTTATAAGAATTTTGATTAGTGGACTTAAACACTGATTTTGTAATGCTCTTTATCACGAAATTGTATTATTATTTAATAATCCCTAGCATAGAGGATCTTGGTCATGTTAGTGTACGAAAAGCACTTGAAATTATTGCGTTTATATTTTGCTCAAGTCAAATGACGCACTCAATATACAAATATATCACATGGAAAGCATCAAATGCTAGCTGATTTCCTTTTCCATCATTATTCTCAGTTTTTGAAAATTGCTGGATCGTTGAGAGGTAGATTAGAAAACCATGCTTGTTTTCTTTCTGTTTTGCTGTCAGCATTAGTTATTTACCCAAAAAAAAGACCATATCATTATTTTTTTTAATTTTTTTCCCATATCATTATTTATATGCTAACTAATGAATGATTCTTCAACTCTATCTTTTATTTTTATGTTTATGCACTTTGTTTTGTCTTTTATTATGTTTACTAGTTCGTCTTTAGATGTTTCACATATGTATTCATAAATTATTTAGAGATGAAACATTATTTAGATCTCCAAATCCAAGAAGAAAAAGTGGTCTAGGAAGAGTCAGTTGGCAAACACCTTAAATGATAAAAAGAACTTACTAAAAAAACACCACAAATATTGAGAAAAATATAAGGTGAAAGGATTTTGATATCTTTGATTCTTTTTTTCTCATTTTTTGGTCTATAGATAGACCACTTTCCCAGCTTCCACATGAACGGTCCAACCCGTCAAGCTGGTAATGACTTTACAGAGATTTATCACTGGATTAGTCGACTCATGACTCTCCTCAATATGTCTTGATCATGTTTCAACTGTGATTTAAATCACTAAATTTCTGCCATCGCCTCAAAAATAACTAATCCTGAAGTTAAAAGACTATAATGACAGTTACTTACATAATTGTAGTTTACCACTGAATTTAGATAAAATGAGATAAAAACTTCATACCTTAATTTCATACATATGTAACTTCCAATGACGTTTAGATATATTAATCAGTCCACTATATATGCATTTCTTCTGTCACAATTTAGTTTCCGCCATCGTTCAACAAATTGCTAGGCGATAACTAGATATTTACAGAAGACTAACGATTAGGCGGATTACTCGAGGCTTAGGTGAAGCTTAGGCGAGACCTAGACGTTAAAGAATTATTAATTTATTATATATATGATATTTATATTAAATATTTTAATTTTTAAATAAAAATATAAAATTATTGTGATAAGTTATCAAAATTAGATTTGCAAAGCAAAAGTAATTAGATAAATTTATGGATCTATACTAACATTATTTCTTTACTTAATATATTTTAGACTAATTTAAATTAATTTAAACCGATTTTAATTGATTTGAATAATATAAATTAGTATAAATCGAATTTCAAAAAAATCATTTCGAATATAATCGAGTTACCGCCTAAACCAATTTTTAGAACATTACTTTCTGCCCTGAATTCCAATAATATTATCCTTGTAAGGCAAATCTTATCAAGTTATCAATGAGAACACTTCAGGAAAATACCTTTTAGCATAATTGGTAATATGACCGAATAATAATTTTATTCGGAAAAGAGAAGAAGAAACGGAGAAGCTTACATGTGTCTTGTATCTAAACCTGTTTATTAATCGTGGAGGAAAAATAATCAAAAGGACTGGAAATAATTGGAGGAAGATTCATCCATTTATCATAGTTTTATACTTTTATATAGTTTTTTTTTTTGCAATCGTGCTGTCTTTTATTTAAGAAAGGTATTACGAAGTGATGTCAAATCCAATGGCCATATTAGCCCGTGTTAACAAAATTATAAGAACAACCACCATAATACAACTAAATACTAGTATTATATATTACTAATCATGACTTAGCACACAAAGAAACTTCAAGTTTCAAAAAGATTCAAGTATTGGGCGGCATGTTCACCCTATATATTATTCATGTCATTAGCTTAATAATCAATTTGTTACATTATGGCTCTTCTTTCCGAAGTTTAAGTTAAAATAAATCAAGTTGTGTATATTTTAATAAAATTATATTTTTTCTAATGTTTAATGAGTTAAAAAATCAGTTATTCATCAGAATCATTAGATATCATATTTCTATTATTATCATTATATATCTAAAACGCAATTTAATAATTCAAAACACTGATATAATAATTATACTAGAATTTGATCATCGCATCATGCTTATTTATTTTAATATTAATTAGAAAGTTTTAAAATTTTATTATAACAAAATTATATTTGTATTCTTTATATATTATTTGTAAATAAAAAAACTGTTATTAAAAAATATAAGGGTGTTTGTAAAAGTGACTCAAAATTTCAACTCAAATGCAAAACTAACCCACCATTTTTTTGAAACTTTTATTTGCTTTATTCACCCTAAATTTCCGAGTTATTCACAAAAATGTCATTACTTTTTTTTTAAATAAGTTTTTTCTCTATCATCCTTATCTTCACCAAATATTTACAATATTGCCATTGTCATCAATCCCCCAACTACCATGAACAACCAATTTGAAGGTCTTAATGACAAAAAAACGAATTTTTCTCTTACTATCTCATTTGTTGTGCATTCAAACCACATGTCTTTCACTTTCCTTAAAAAAACATTCAAAAAACCCAAGATTTTTATTCCAAACTTTGTAATGTTCATAGAGTAACGGATTGGTAGCTTGAGTATTGAAGTTCTGTGTGCTTGGAGAAGCCTAAGCAAGTCATCTGACAGTCCAAGGTATGAAATCGATATTGTTTTTCAGATCTGTTTGCGAAGAAGACTTCTAGAGAAGTCTTCTGGTCAATGCATAGGTTAGTTTTGCAATTGACCTTTTGCGTGTTTTGACTAGAAGACTTCCCCATCAATCTTTTAACTTTCCTTTGATTACAAAAGAAAAACAAGCAAAACCGAGAAGACTTCCCTAGCAGTCTTCTCGGATAAACAGATTGGTTTTGCAATTGACCGAAATTTGTCAGAAATTTGACTTCTGTAGAAGACTTCTCTAGAAGTCTTCTTTTTTATAACATGAAGTCTTCTCAGCGTCGCCAGAAGTCTGCCTGGGTTACTTTTGCAATTGAGAATTAATAGCAAAACATTAAATATTAATGAGAAGACTTCTCTAGAAGTCTTCCAGCGGAAGACTTTTCTAGACGTCTTCTCAAGTTTTATTCCGGGTTTCTGGTCAAACATTTGGTAACGAGAGAAGACTTCTTAAGAGGTCTTCCGTCGGAAGACTTCTAGAGAAGTCTTCTCAATATTTAATGTTTTGTTATTAATTCTCAATTGCAAAAGTAACTCAGGCAGACTTCTGGCGACGCTGAGAATACTTCATGTTATAAAAAAGAAGACTTCCCTAGAAGTCTTCCGCCGGAAGACTTCAAGAGAAGTCTTCTACAGAAGTCAAATTTCTGACAACGATCAGTCAATTGCAAAACCAACCTGTTTATCCGAGAAGACTTCTAGGGAAGTCTTCTCTAGGAATTTCGAGAAATTTTTCAAAATCAAAAGTAAGCCAATATTTACAAAGGAAGACTTCTCAATATGTCTTCTACAGAGTAGACTTCTAGAGAAGTCTTCCTTCGTAAATTTACAACTGCAAAAGTGACCTAAACGGAAGACTTCTTTAGAAGTCTTCTCTGGGGATGAATTCTTTAGAAGTTTTCTTCAGTGTAGACTTCTTAAGAAGTCTTCTACGTCAATCTTTATTAAACTTCAATTTTCTCAAAATTCAAAACAAATTTTTAATATTTTTTTGTTAATTAATGTGTATTGGGGCTCCTGAGTGAAATTCATAACTAAAATGATGATAATTATGAGGTTACAAAGTTTTTATGTTTATTAATGTTCTTAGCTAAACGTAGAAGACTTCTTAAGAAGTCTTTCGTGAGAAGACTTACGGAAGACTTAAGAAGTCTTCCGTAAGAAGACTTACGGAAGACTTCTTAAGAAGTCTTCTCAGTTTTTTTTTAATATGATGTTGTGTGTTTGCTAATGTGTTTTAATTTGATTTTTTCAGATGATGCTTCAGTTACCTGTTGTTTACGGAGAATGGTTGATGAAATATAATTCTTGGGATTTTGTGGTTGATAATGTCAAAGGAGTGAGAACGTTCTTTTTGAGTGATGGTTCTACATATGATGAACTTGTTGAAATGACTGTAGAAGATTTTAACCTGGATAAGAACGCTGAGGTTGTGGATTTAACTTACTTGTTACCAGACGCAATAATGCAACAAATAGCTCCCGATACTCCTCCTATTCATGTTACAAGTGATAGACAAGTTCAGAACGTGATCAAGATAAGTAAAACACATGTTGTACGTCTTTGTGTATCAAGCCGATGCAGGATGAGGAATGTCAATGATGTCAACGCTGAAGGAAACCTAGCTGTTGAAGGAGAAGAAGAAAATGGAGGGGAAGAAGAAAATGAAGTGGAAGATGATGATAATTTTACCTCAAAATATAAATGATAAGGAGGAGAAGTATGTTGCTGAAGTGGATGATGAGTTTGGAGATTACAGTGAGTATGGAAGAGTTAAGGATGAGGAAGAGGAAGAGGAAGAGGAAGAGGAAGAGGAAGAGGAAGAAGATATATATTTTGAGAATTTCAAAGAGACATATGCTAATAAAGGAGAAAGCTCGAATGAGATAGTTGACACCAATATCTATGTCAGCCAGAGTTTTATCACTAAAGCGGCATTGGTTTCAGAGTTGCGGTTGACAGCGGTGAAGCATAAATTCTCCTTCAAAATATACAAGACCACTAAAACTCTACTTGTAGCAAAATGTCGTGTTCCTGGGTGCAAATGGAAGCTTAGAGCGAGTGTGAAACATGGAACAAACACGTTTTGGGTAACAAAGTATGTGAATACCCATACATGTTCTGTGTCTGAACGACGGTCTCACCGAAAACATTTTACTGCGAAGTATGTTGGTCAGCTTTTCATAGATCGCGTTGGAATCATTGATGGGTTAAATCCGAAGCATATCCAAGATGCAATGAGGAAAATGTTTGGCATGACTCTAGATTACACCACTTCATACAGAGCATTGTAACATGCTCAAAAATTGGTAAGAGGATCAGCAGAAGAAGGGTATGAGAGGCTGCTTTCATATTTGGAACAAATCACGTTAGCAAATTCGGGTTCTAAGACAAATATAGAACTTGATGCTGAGAATATATTTAAGTATCTATTTATATCATTTGGAGCTACTATTGCTGGTTTTCAGTATCAAAGAAGGGTCATC
>CAJHQQ010002313.1:0-67685 GCA_905132885.1 Moricandia moricandioides
CCCAGGATCGGGTCTTACACCAGAAGTCACCAAGCAAGGAGACCCCTTCATAACCCGCTTCACTAACAAATATAATGACTGGCTAAACAATAGCAACTTAAAAAAAGATGTTCCCAAAAGATATTATCTATCTGCGGGAAGTTTGAAGAAGAGAGAGGAGGAGACAAAAGAAAAGGATCGTGTGGAAACCAATTCTGAAGAACTTCCAGGCCATGTAATCCACGGTTTCAAAAATGAGATCAAGTCCTTGAAGAACTTCTTGCTGGACAAGAAGGTCTACAATGATTTCAAGAGTCTTGTGGTTATCGGAGAATACGGTGTTGTTGGAGAATGATTGTATCCCTCCACAAGGCCAATCGGATAAAAGGCCGGCCCACCAGACTCGGACGTCAGGACGGTCGTATTTCAGCCAACAGCAAGAAAGGAACGTTGGCTCGGCCTAAAGCCGATAAAGACAAGCTGGAAGTGCCATGCGACCATAGCGAAAACCGAGCTCGGCATGGCGAGCTCATAAATCCGAGCTCGTTCTAGGCCGCGTTAACCAATTGCTCGACTCACAGGAAGAGCCCGGCCCGTTAGGAAACAAACCACACTAGGGCGAACAGGGGCGGACAAAGGCTATAGAAGAAGAGGGAATAGGAACAAAGAGGCAGGCAAAAACGGCTAGAAACTTTATACTTTTTTTTGGCTAAACTTTGTTTCCTGAGACATTTTAATCATTGTTACAACTATCCATAAACGAACATCATTTCGAGTTACATAAAGTCTTCGAAGTAAGACCTCAAATCGAGCACGACTTCCCCTTAACCTTACCATCTAGCTCAGATCTAACATTTGGCGCGCACCGTGGGGCCTGACCGAAGTAACTTTCTGACTTGAACAATGAACCCTGAAGACTCTACTGCCGAAGAAAACCCTGCGCCCACCGTCGTCGCGCCTACCATGACTGAGATCATGGATAAATTCTTGGCGCATTTCGCTCAGCAGGGTGAGATACAAAAGGCGACAAATTAGCGCCTTGACATTCTCGCCGCCGCCATAACCCCTGCCCTGAACTTCCAGCAGCCCACCTACGGTTCGCCGGCAGTTCTTTTCTGTCAACCCTCTTACTGGCGCTCCAAACCAGCTACAAACGCGGCGGAGCAAGTAACATACGGCCCCAAAACGCATCTCGACAGCTCGGACCCTACTAGGAGCCGACAGATCGCTCAACTCCAAAACTCGCTGCTGGACATACATTCTAAAATCCACCGAGTAACCAGCTCAGCCCCTGAGATCGAGAGGGTCCTTGAGGCTACCTTGCATACCCCCTTTACCCTGCGGATTACCGACGTCAAGATTCGACTAACGCATAAACTCCAAATCCAGCCATACAGCGGCGATTCTGACCCTACCGACCATATGACAACCTTCAACATCGCTGTCACCCGAGCATACTTCACCGACAAAGAGAAAGATGCCGGATCTTGCCAATTTTTTGTTGAGAGCCTCTCTGGACCAGCCTTGACGTGGATCTCTCGCCTAGCGGAAGAATCCATCGATAATTTCCATGATCTCTCTAAGGTGTTCTTAAAGCACTATGTTATGTTCACTCGAGACATGGCTTCTATTTCTGATCTATGGAAAATGTCCCAGTCGTCAACCAAGAGTCTCAAAGATTACATGGAGCGATTCAAGCAAGTGGTCTCGATGGTCCACGTTACCAAAAAAACCGCGGTCGAAGCTCTGTGACATAAGCTATGGATAAATTATGAGTTCAGAAAAAATCTATATTCACATCCCACCGTTTCTCTACAAGATGCTCTCCAACGTTCTAAAAAACTTCATCATGTTAGAGAAGGAAAAGCAAGCATTCTATATCAACCAGAATACGAAAAAGCAAACAGCGGCCAAGTCAACAAATGCGCCTCTCGAACCTAGGCCGAATATACCCTACGCCAAAGCTGACAAGAAAAATACCATTGTGTATGCCGTAGCTGGGGACGACTCGCCGGGCACCGCAGTCGTCGTCCGCGAACCAGGTTGGAACGTCTGGGAAAGAGACGCGGATGTGAAGGTTATTCCCCCACGTACAGGTGCATCCAACAATACAATAGCACCCTTCGACGAGAACAAGTACTGCGACCCATAAATTCAAGGGGCACGACACCAAGGAATGCAAACAATTGCACGAAATCTTGCTCACGGCCTTAACCAGCGGCCAAATGAACATCGAGCCCGCCAAGAAAAAACCATCGAAGAGCAACAAGAGCTGGAGCAAGAGCAAAGAAAAGAAAAAGAAACCCCAGAGCAAGCACAACATGGAACTTCCACGAGGAGCCAAGGCGACCGCCTCCAGACAGGATGGTAACTCTTCTTCCGACGAAGGCACACCAAAATCTCGCAGAAAAATCTTCACGGTACTCATTGGCCTTCCATCCCCATCCTCCGACGAAGAACCGCCAGAGGAATACCTTCAGAACCTGCTCAAACAGAAAGCCCAAGACAGCCCACAAAGTCCCCGAGCAACTAAATAATCTCATCAGCCCTTCAATTTACGAGCAAAGCTCGAACGAAGTACATGACATAACCCAGCAGTCGCCAACGGAGGAAGCAATCCCGAGCATGCCGACTTGTGAGAAAAAATCACTTCCAAAGTTATGGACTTGTGCTCTAAACTGAATTCCAGAGCCCCCGACCTCCGTGTAAAGCTTAACAGCTTCCGAAGTAAGCAAGAAATCGCGATAGACGACCGACATCTATCCAAGGCATCGACCACGCCCACGACGGACTTGTGAGCACAACTGAACAACAAAAAGGAGTCCAGACTGAACTTGATTATGGGTGGGTCCCCACCCTGCGACGATCCGGTACGATCTGTCAAAGAGTTTTGTCGCAAGTCTATCGCAGCAAGAAATTGGCCAATCATTCCGGGGAATGATCTGCAGATCACTTTCTCTGCAACAGACTTGGCAGAGGTTCACACACCACATAATGATCCCCTTCTCGTCGAACTCAGAGTTGGAGATTGAAAAGTGACTAAAATATTGATTGACACTGGAAGCTCAGTAGACCTCATCTTCAAAGGGACTCTCGACAAAATGGGTATGGATTTCAGCAACATAAAGCCTTCCACCAGGGCGCTTACGGGCTTCAACGGATCATCCGAGACAGTTCTAGGAACAATCCGACTCAGTGTATCTGCCCTGGGAATGACCATAAACGTTAAGTTTTCCATCATCGATGTCCTTGCACCGTAAAATGTAATCCTTGGAACCCCCTGGATCCATTTGATGAAGGCCATCCCCTCGACCTATCATCAATGCATCAAGTTCCCCGGTCACGATGGTCATATCCTCACGCTTTCGTGGTGACCAAAGGGCAGCCCGCGACCTTCTAGTCAACGAAGTTAAAGCTCAGCGGTTAAATCCCCACATAAATACAGTGGCCAGACCAATCAAAAAACTTTATCCGCTCAAAGAATAAATCGCCGAGGTCTGCATTGACGCTGATGATCCAAGCAGAAGAGTTCGAATAGGGGCTTACTTGGCCGACGATCACAAGGATCGAATCATTTCTTTCCTCAAGGATAATATATTGACCTTCGCCTAAGCGACCAATGAAATGAAAGGAATCGATCCATCTGTTGCAGTTCAAGAACTTAACGTCGACCCCACCTATAATCCCATCCGACATAAGCGGAGGAAGCTCGGACCCGAGCACGCCAAAGCTTTTAACGACGAGGTTGATCGCCTACTCTCCGCCGGTTCCATCACTGAAGTAAGATATCCCGAGTGGCTCGTCAACCCAGTAGTTGTACGCAAAAAGAAAGGAAAATGGCGCGTATGCGTAGACTCTACCGACCTGAATAAAGCTTTTTTGAATGACAGCTTTTCGTTACCACACATCGACCGACTGATCGCCTACTCTCCGCCGGTTCTATCACCGAAGTACGATATCCTGAGTGGCTCGCCAACCCAGTATTTGTACGCAAAAAGAAAGGAAAATGGCGCATATGCGTAGACCCTACCGACCTGAATAAAGCTTTTCCGAAGGACAACTTTCTGTTGCCACACATCGACCGATTGGTCAAATCCACAGCCGGTAAAGAGATGCTCAGCTTCATGGATTCCTTCTCAGGACGCAACCAGATCATGATGTATCCCGACGGTAGAGAGAAAACGACTTTCATCACCGATCGCGGGACTTATTACTACAAAGTAATGCTGTTCGGCCTCAAAAGCGCCGTGCAACTTACCAACGGCTCGTCAATAGGATTTTCGCCGAGAAACTCGGAGTTACGATGGAGGTTTACATTGATGATATTCTGGTCAAATCATTACATGTGAAAGATTATCTTGGACACTTGAAGCAATGCTTTCTCACCCTCAACGAGTACAAGATGAAACTAAACCCAGCAAAATGCACATTTGGAGTAATGTCTGGTGAGTTCCTCAGGTACAGCGTGACTCAGCAGGGTATTGAGGTGAACCCGAAACAAATCTTTGCAATCCTCGAGCTCCCGAGCCCGAAGAATAGCGTGGAAGTCCAACGACTAACCGGTCGCATAATCACTCTCAATCGGTTCATCTCCAGATAAACCAACAAATGGTTACCCTTTTTCGACCTCTTACGAGGCAATAAGAGTTTCCTCTGGGACAACAAGGGCGAAGAGGCCTTTGGCCGACTTAAGGCGTACCTGACAACCCCGCCGGTACTGATGAAACCAGAAGAAGGCGATATCATCTATCTTTATATCGTTGTGTCCCCTACTGCCGTCAGCAGCGTCCTCATCAAGGACGATAGAGGCGAGAAAAAGCCTATCCTCTACACCAGAAAATGAATGGCGGACACGGAAAATTTCTACTCGAGCTTAGAAAAAATGGCTCTTACCATGGCACATTCGCGAGGAAACTCTGACCTTACTTCCAATCGCACTCGATTGTTGTCTTGATGGACCAACCCTACGAACTATAATGCAAAACATGAATCAATCAGGGCCACTTTCGAAATGGGCCGTCGAGTTAATAGAGAATGATATCATTTATAAAAATTGATCGGCAGCAGAGTCACAAGTTCTCGCTGACTTCTTAGTTGAACTGGCACCGAGATTGAGTGAGACTTAATCTTGCCAAGCGGTATCTGGGTACTACACGTGGATGGTTCATCCACAACTAAGGTCTCGGGGCCGGTGTCCAGTCTCAATCACCTACCGGCAAGCTGATTCGCCAATCGTTCCGACTTAACTTCAAGGCATCCCACAATGAAGTAGAGTATGAATCCCTTATCGCCGGACTTCAGTTGGCTAGAGCTGTCGGAGCTAAGCGAATTGACGCCTACTGTGATTCCCAGCTTGTTGCTAATCATTTCAACGGAGAGTATGATGCAAAAAACGATTGAATTGATGCATATTTGAAGGTGGTCCAAAGACTCGCAGGTACTTTCGAGAACTTCCCCTTACTAAGGTTCCTCACGGGGAAAACATATGTGCGGACACACTCTCAGCACTCGGTAGCAAACTCAAAGATCAAGTATGATGCACTATACGAATCCATCGTATTGACCACCACAGAATTGCAGCAACCTCCGATGAGGAGGCGATAATAGCCAGCAGTCCTGTGGCATCAATCTTCCCTACTGATGAAAACGAAAAGGACTGGAGAACTCCCTTTATTCAGTACCTCGCCGATGGGAATCTTCCATCCGACAAATGGGAAGCTCAGAGACTAAGAACACGTAGCACGAACTACGTTCTCATGAACGATAAGCTTTATCGATGGACGACAAACAAAAATCTACTCACCTGCATCAACGAGGAAGAAACCTACCTCGTGACGGACGAAATCCACGAAGGGCAGCTGGCAACCATTCCAGTGGGCGAGCATTAATCCTCAAAGTCAAAAGTATCGGTTACTACTGGCCCACTATTGTCAAAGATTGCGAGAAGTACGCTTGGACATGCGACAAGTGC
This sequence comes from Moricandia moricandioides, assembly GCA_905132885.1. Taxonomy (NCBI): domain Eukaryota; kingdom Viridiplantae; phylum Streptophyta; class Magnoliopsida; order Brassicales; family Brassicaceae; genus Moricandia; species Moricandia moricandioides. The sequence continues at coordinate 5,951 of CAJHQQ010002313.1, forward strand.
CAAAGACACGCACCCAATATACACAGTCCCACCAAGATCTTGCTCACAACCGCGTCACCTTACCCATTCATGCATTGGAAATGGACATAATCGGACCCCTACCTAGCTCGCGGCAACGTCGTTTCCTGCTCGTGATGAAAGATTACTTCACGAAATGGGTGGAAGAAGAGTTTTTCATTCGGATAACAGAGAAAGAAGTTCATAAATTCATATGGAAATACATCATATGTCGTCATGGTCTCCCATACGAGATAGTCACTGACAATAGCTCACAGTTCATTTCAAACAACTTCCGTGGTTTTTGCGATCGGTGAAAAATCAGATTAAACACATCTACCCCACGATACCCGCAAGGCAATGGGCATACCAAAGCAATGAAAAAAATCAATATCGACGGTATCAAAAAGAGACTCGACTTAAAAAAAGGCCATTGGGCCAATGAGTTAGATGGAGTCTTATGGTAACATCGTATGACACCACGAGGCACGACCGACCTTACACCCTTCTCCCTTGCCTACGGTGTCGAAGATATATCTCCATCCAAAGTTAACGTCACCAGCTTGCGACGAGCAAAAATGCTCATGCACGACAGCATCAACCGTGATATGTTGCTCGACGCACTCGATGACATAGAAGAACTGCGCGATCAGGCGCTGCTCCGGATCCAAAACTACCAGCACCTGGATGTGAGCTACTATAACAAGAAATTCCATGCCCGACTGCTATCCATCAACGACCTCTTTCTACGCAAAGTGTTCGAAAACACTCCAGAGTGGGGAGCGGGAAAACTCAGAATGAATTAGGAAGGACCTTAAAAGATCGTTGAAGTCGTCAAGCCAGGAGTCTACAAACTCAAAAATTCTTTGGGAGAGCGGGTACAAAGATCTTGGAATTCTTCCAACCTTCGAAAATACTATCACTAGCGCCCAACCACTTTTGCTCGCCAAAAAAAGCTGAGCAAATGACAATCTAGTCACTTTTGCTCGATCCAAAGAACTACGAGAGGCTTGATTCCCCCCAGCGGAATACGTAGGCAGCCTTCATAAAAGGTTCAGCCGCAACAACACCAAGCAGATTCGGAGGAACCAGGAGCGAATCTCTAAAGGTAGTTATTTTATACTTGGTGTGTTTCTTTAAAGGGATTCTCTCCCTCTTCTTTCGGCATTTACTTGATAGAGGACGTGTCTCGTTGATTGCAGCGGATTGGATGTCCAATCTTCCGTGAGAGCAAACTCGTGGTCCAGGACTCAAGCTCGTTCCTGTTAAATTTCTCGGCCAAAACAAGAGGAAGAGAGTAAAAAGTTCAACAAGGAAGGACATCTCACACTTCAGCTCACTGTTCGAAAATAACCTCCAAGGAGTCGATCTTCGGGATGTCAATCCCCTATCCATGCTGGAAGCAATGAACGCGCAAGAAACGGATCATGCAGGGGCAGAGGCAAACCCCGAAGCTGAAATGGCTGAGACCCCGACCGCTGAAGAAGTTGAGTTTGAATTCCTACAAACCAAACTGTCCTCCGACTCAACTTCTTCAGCCGTCGGGGTCTCAACCACTTCAGCTTCGGGGTTTGCCTCTGCCCCCGTGTGATCCGTTGCTTTCTCGTTCATTGCGTCCAGCACGGATAGGGGATTGGCATCCCGAAGATCGACTCCTTGGAGGTCGTTTTCAAGCAGCGAGCTGAAATTTGGGATGTCCTTCATTGTTGAGCTTTTTCCTCTCTTCCTCTTGCTTTGGCCGAGCAATTTAACGGGAACTAGCTTAAGTCTTGGACCACAAGTTTGCTCGCACGAAAGATAGGATATCCAATCCACTGCGATCACCGAGAGATGTCCTCCATCAAGTAAATGCCAAAAAAGGAGGGAGGGAAATCCCTTTAAATAAACACACCAAGTATAAAATAACTACTTTTAGAGATGCGCTCCTAGTTCCTCCCCCTATGGTGAACCTTTAAATTCACCTCACCTCTTATAACTAATCAAAGTGCTACATAGATTATTAAATAAAAATATTAAATTAAAAAAATAGCTGAAAAAAAAATTATTGTGCCAACTTTAACAACGCCAACACCACTAGCAAAACCCTATATCAAAACCCTAAACCCAAACCCTAAATCCTAAACCATAAATTCTAAACCTAAATCCTAAACCCTAAACTCAAATCCTAAACCCTAAACCTTAACTCCTAAACCCAAACCCTAAACCGTAGGGTTTGGGTTTAGGGTATAGGGTTTGGTTTTAGGGTCTAGGGATAAGGGTTTAGATCTAGTGTTTAGTGTCTAAGGTTTGGTTATACGTTTAGGGTCTAGGGTTTTGGGTTTAGAGTCTAAGGTTTGGGTTTAGATTTAGGGTTTATGGTTTAGAATTTTTAATTTAGGGTTAGGGTTTAGTTGGTGACATCATTAAAATTGAAGGTATTTTTTTGTTAGCTATTTTAGATTTTTAAAGAGATATTAATAGTTTCTTAATTAGTTTTTTTTTGTGACACTTTAATAGGTTATAAGAGGTGTGGTGAATTTAAAGATTCAGAATAGGGGGTGATTGTTCATATATATATATATATATATATATGATTTTGAATATCTATTAAATGAGGGTTTCATATGGTTTTATGATCATTTATATCTTTTTATAATAAAAATTTAAACCATTGATTACAATTTTTTTATGTGGGACTTTTAGCAGTTTTAGGAATTTGTAGTTATTTAAAAAATCAAATTATAGCAGATGCGAAAATATAATCATTTATTATATGGTTAATATGATTATTTATTTATATTAATAATATAAAATTAAACAGAAATAATGGAGGATACATTGATTGTTATCAAATCTTTATTGTTAATTGTCATATACATATTTTGATCATATTAGGTAATCCCGTAGCTATTATTTAAGAAAAATATATTAACTATACATTATTAATTAATTTCATGATTAGTTTAATGAGAACTATAATATATACTTAATGGACAAACATATTTTTGTAAAGAGTTTGAGAGGCATTCTAGTGATGACACTTGTCATAGCTAAAATGTTGCAATGTTAATTATTTACCGATTTAATTAGAACTTCTTTTCTTCTTTTTGTTAAGAGTTTGATTGTCCGTCAATTCACCATGTTGTGTAGATGATCATATAGAAAGCTAAATATTTGTGTCTTACCTATCATGCTCTCCGGAATTCCCAAATAAAACATCCCATCCATGTTTTGAATCCCTAGAATATCCTTCATTTTCTGACAAAACCCACCTTACCGATGAAATTTAGAAGGCTTTGGACAAGGTACAATTTGATGATTCAAAAACTCACGATAAGATTCTAGAGGTGTCCAATAAAACCTGAGGATGCATCTAAGGGTGAAGATTTTTTTGGTAACAAAAAGTAGGAATATGTGGCATACAGATGAGATTCATATACCAAATTCTATCATGTTCTTAGAGCTTTGTTTATCACATAAGAGGTAGCCTCATATACACTTGTTCCTTTAAGTTTCAATGAAACAACTCATTTTTACATACATTTTATGAAGTTCTCAATCCTTTCCTACATCAACCTGAAGAACAATCTAATTGTATTCCCCTTTACCACATGAGCAAACATATGTTTTTAATCAACTCCTTCTTGTTCCTGAAGCAACAAGTCTATCCTGATACTTTTTACTTGATTCATCTGCATTATATTTTATCGTGAATACCGACTTGCATTCAACCATCCTCTATCCTTGAGGCAAAGGTTGAACTGACAACACCATATCTTCTCTTAAGCTTTGATCTCAACTCTCATTGTTTCTCGTCATCTAGGAAATTTCCTCAGAAAAATTGTTTGGCACAATATTAACAAATATTTCTTGTTATGATACTATAAATGTTCTAAAATTTCTCTACATTATTTATTGTTCCTCTTTCCAAAGCAATATCTTGACAATATATACAAAACCCTAAAAATAGTAAGATATATTTACAATTTTTGTCTGTAACTATTATATAACATCAATATATCTAAATATTTGGAATGTGGAAAAGAAAAAAAAATAACAGGAATAAAGGTGGTCCGAACGTGCCATTCGGTTTAGTGTTGAATGGGTGGGGTTGAGTTTTAGAAAAAATAATTTAGTATATTTTGATAATAATTAAAATTATTTTTGAAAATTGTCATTAACTAAAGGTAAATTTGCAAAGTGGTATTAAACTTGTGATAGAATTGCAATTTCCCATTTTTAAGAAAAATTGCTAATAATAGCATAAATTAAGTACCACTTTGCAAAAATACCTTCAATCAAAAATTTATTAACATTTGGGTTTACACTTTAGTGATTATTGTTTTGGGTTTAGTGTTGAATGAGTGGAGTTGAGTTTCTAAATGTTTTATAAATATTAAAAAATAATTTAGTATATTTTCATAATAATTTTAAATTATTTTTGAAAATTGTCATTCACTAAAGGTAAATTTGCAAAGTAATATCAAACTTGTGGTAAAATTGTAATTTCCACTTTCTTTAAAGAATTTGAAAAAAGTTTTAGTGATGACACGTGTCATAGTTAAAATGTAGTAATTTTTCTCTTTTAATATATCAGGAATGAAAACATTTTTACACGGTGGACAACTCAAATTTGGGTTAATATTTTATGGCTATTTCTCAAATATGTCTTTTTCATTACGGATTTCGTCAATCTAAAATTGATTAAAGTCGTGTAATTATTTATAATACCAGGATTTACTAGATAACAAATGACTAATTATTGACATCTAAATGAGGTTAGCTGTCTCACGTCTTAGACTGTTGCCCACACCCTCAATTAACAATTTCAACCCCGTGAAAATCATGAATCGATTTAAGAAAATATAATATCAAAGTTAGATATAAACTATCTAGACTAAATTTAGCTAGAAGACTATCATCCTTCATAATCCAATTTCAAAACATGTAATATCAGTTCTGTCTCAAGCATTACTAAGGGTTTGTTCTTTTGGTCATCTAGGTGAGCATGCATATCCATTCGTTTAGTGTATTAAAATGCAACATCCAGATGTATCACCCAACTACATTTTTGAAAACTCTTTTTAAATTCTCACCCAAATGAGGGTGAGTTTTCATGGTGCATCTGGATGCATCTAGTTCAGTCCAATATGATAAATGAAAAAAACAATCTTTTAATTTAAAATGATCTTAATACCATGAAACTGCATATTATTTTGGTTTCATATTTTTATGAAAATTATTTTTTTTTCCATCAAATTCGTAAAAATATAATATTCTGCCAAGACCACAAAACACACTTTTCCACCAAAACCACAAAATACATTTATCCGTCAAAATCACTAAAATGCATTTTCCTGCTAAAACGTATTTTCCCGCAAAACCCGCAAAAACGCATTTCCCGCAAAAATTTATTTTCCACCAAAACTATAAAAATGCATTTTCACGTCAAAACCGCAGAAATACACTTTTCGATAAAACCACAAAAATACATTTTCCCGCCAAAACCACAAAAACACACTTTCCCACAAAACAACATTTTCCTGAAAAACCGCAAAAAACAAATTTTCTCGCTAAAACGCCACTTCCTGTCAAAACCGCAAAAATGCACTTTTCTCGCCAAAATCGCAAAAACACACTTTTCCGCTAAAACTTACAAAACACACCTTTTGTTAAAATCGTAAAAATACACTTTTTCGCCGAAATCACAAAATGCATTCTCGTGCCAAAATACACTTTCCCGCTAAAACGTATTTTTCGTCAAAACCGCAAAACACACTTTTCTGCTAAAACCGTAAAAATGCACTTTTGGCCAAAGCCGTTAAACGTAATTTTACGTCAAAACCAAAAAAGGAAAAATTCTTCCAAAACCGTAAATATATACTTTTCCTTCAAAACCGTAAAGCGCATTTTTTCGCCAAAACCGTAAAACATGTTTATTTTGTCATTTTAGTAACAAGTGCATGTGGATGCAAATGTAAGTTCAAAAAATTTAAAACAAACGAACATAGTTGCATTCAGATGCTTCATCTAGATGCATAAACGAACTACAAAAACGAACAACACCCAGATGGACCATCTTGATGGATCATCTGGATGCACCTTTGAGATGTAGAGACGAACATGCCCTTATGTGATCTCTAGATTTTCTTTTGGCATAGTGACTCATAGGGCTTCCCTCAGTTCAGTTTTTTTTTTGTTCTTTACAGTTAAAATAACTGTAAATCTGTAATGTATCAACAGAAAACAATACAAAACCTTATTGAAGTTGTAATAGATTAGTGGTTTTCACTTGCTATGAGTTTCTCTATAGGTTCAAGCCACTGTTGTATTCCCTCAACAATTATCTAATAACTTTCATTTGGTTATTTAAAATAATATCATACTTAAAAATCACTAGAGCTATACTTTGAAAAATTAGGGATTTAATATGAAAATTTTATTGAAAACATTTCGTAAAAAAATATTAAAATTTTAAATATCATTTCTAACTATTAAATATCAAGTCATAATAAAATAACTTGTAGAATATAAGTAGTTAAAACATATTCTCTATGTTTCATATTAAGTGTCACTTTAGTGTCTTGTACATAGATGAAGAAAACAACTAATTTTGCATATTTCCTATATAAAACATAATTACGTATACACCTAACCCTATTTCAACCAATATAAAAATAAAATCCAGTATAAAATTAATAAATTTTGCATCGAAAGTCAAAAACAAGACTTATTTTGTAACAAAAATAATTTCTATAACGACACTTAATATGAAACGGAGCGAATATATGTAAAAAGTAATTAAGTTTTTTTTTTTAAGTAATTAAGTTGCTTTGAGAATTTATATAATATAAAATAATATTAATATAATATGGAAGTAATTTTAAGTACTGCACGTTGAAGACAATTATTGAATAAAATGTTTTTTTTTTTTTTTTGAGAAAGAATAGAAAAGAATTATTGACTTTTCATTTCAGGGAAGACTTGAGTAAGTGCAATAAAGAAAGACTAAGAGCGAGGAAAAAAGGACATGTGATTGTAATTAATTTTCAGAACAAAAGTTTAAGTGTGAAATTTTGACAAAAACAAAAACAAATTATGGATGAGCTGTAATAAATACAATTGTTATTTGAATTGATAATATACTTATAAACATGAATTGAGCGCGAGATATGCAAATGCCAGCATGGTCTCTTTATATATTTAAAAAGAAGTACTAATAGTTATCTCTACATGTCAACAACAAAATCACGTCTTACAATCTCGTACGTGATAATGTAAAGCTGTAAGCAGAAATTGTCGTCTATATAATTACAGTATAACTTACGGATTGTATTGTCCTCAGCTATAACCTTAATTTCTAAATAACATTGACTTCATATGCATAAACAAGAACTTCATTATTGTAGATCTGTTACTAAACTTTTCATTAAATAAATAATTAAAAATAATGAGAAGATAGTAATGAGAAAAGAAATCAGAAAACGTTTTTTGGATGAGAAAATTTTGAGATATTTTTGTACCATTTGCACTTTTTATTAGGTTATTTATCTTTGATTTTTAATAATTAACGTAAGCTATATTAGTATTATACAAGTGAGAAAGTTTTCAAAGAGATTTTATCTTAAGTTCGGAATAAATATCCCTCGACAATTATCTAATATTTTTCATTTGGTTATTTAAAATTAGATTAAAACAAAAATTACTACAACTATTTACTTTGAAAAAAGGTTAGTGAATCAATATGAAAATTTTAAACATCAATTATTATCTATTTTCCGATCAAAATTATTATCTATTTAACCACAACTAAGCCAATTGAAAAATAATATTTAAATTAATCTGCAAGAATTATTAAGTAATGCATGTTGAAGACAAATATTGAATATACAACAATGTTTTGACTTTTAGTTTCAGGGAAGACTTGAGTGTGTGCAATAAAGAAACAAATTGTGAATTATTTTCAGAACAGAAGATCAAGTGTGAGATTTTGACAAAGAAAAATGTGAGATAAGCTGTACTAATATAATTGTTGTACATATAAAAAGATGAGCGCGCGGAAGACATTCAAATGCCAGCATGGTCTTTCCATTTTAATAGTGAGAAGGTGCTAATGGTAACCAAACATGGGTAGTATAGTGATGAGCTGTTAATTATACAATTGCTTTTATGTTATATGTTGTAATAATACAATTTTATAACATATATATACACATGGGCGAGCGCAAGGTATTCAAAAACTAGCATGGTCTTTACATTTTAATAGTGAGAAAACAGTAATAGGTGTTTTTACATGTCAACATCAAAATCACAACCAGACATAAGTGACTAGTGTTATGCGGATTTTGGGAGGGTAACTGATCCAGGTTCGAAAATATTCTATGACACTAATAATGTGTGACCACGTATGAGGCTATGTCTTAGATCTTATTTGAATATCTAGAAAAAAAAAAGATAAATAATCTTATCATTCAATAGGTCCAAATACCCTATACTAATGAATAAATAAAAAAAACACATCTTACAATCTCGTATATGATATTGATATATTATGATTTTTATGAGTTTTTAACCATGATATAAATTTTGTTTCAGTGTTTTTATTATATATTTTGAGTCGTTTAAAAGTCTTTGCAAGTTTTAGTACATTTTGGACGAGTTTGGAGAAATATGGATCATTAAGAGAGTATATGCTAAAATAATCAAGTTGAAATAAATCAAATGAGCTGGTGTGGATCAAACCTACCATGTGTCAGTCGACATCCATTGAATTTAAACAAGCGACAACTCTTTAATAAAGCTTCAAAAACTGCAAAAAACCGAAAATGTTTCATTATTTACACATGAGTCCCAAATCTGTAAAATCTATAGTATATCAATGAAAAATGATGATCGAATCCGGACATTACGTGCAAGACTGTTCGTCCTTGTATTATGCGTTCGGAATATATGAATGACCTCTAAGTAATTAAAATTTATTTTCAATGTATTACTATCTTCCAAATAACTTTCACCTTTTTAGGTTATTTTAATTGGTATTTACTGATTAGTTTGTAATGGATAATGATTAAGATAATGCTCATGTTTAGTAAAGACCATGTCTAAATAGACAATCCACAGTCCATTTTAAAATAATTTTGATTTTTTAATAATTATTTTACAATCTATTCTATTAATTTAGAGTCCTATTTTTATCTACTTACAAATAGTTTAGGTTGATCTCTTGCATTTAACTAACTTTTCTATTATTTTTATTTTTACCTAACTTAATTATTATTAAATATATACACTAACCTAAAATTAAGGGACTAAAGAACTAATCTATTATTTTTTAAGATAATCAATTTAGTTTCTATTTACACTAGATTTGAATAACTAATCAATTATATTTTATTTACTAATATAAAAATAATTATATATGTCTATAAATCCATATAAATATACAGTTGTACTTTAATCTAAACCTAACCTTGGTATAAACAAAAATCAATTTCAAGTTGTACAATTAAGGAGATAGTAATTTGGCTTTCCATCTTTGCAGTAGCTTAATTGAATACATTGAGTGCTTTCTTGAGTTGGGTTCAGCGTGGAAAACTATTTATAAGATGTCATGTTGATTAGGAGAACATAACACTCAGAAGTAGAATTTTTTTTGAAAATATTTAATTTTATTTTAGAATACCTTTCCCTCGGTGTAAACAACTTCATATATTTTGTATTTAAACGAGAAAATATTTTTGGTTTCAAAATATAGTATTTTGATAATACCAAAGTCTATAATTTAGTGATGACAAGAAATGTATGTCAGAAACTAGTGGAAATGATGTTATCAAGTAATCTCAATAATATCATATAAAAGTTTTATGCAAAGTTGATGTTGTGTAGCTTTTCAGACGTTATATAGAAATTGACGAATCTTTTTTGATATCCTATATATTAATAATGTTGAACAATTGAAGACAATACATCTCTTAATTATGACTAAAAGCTATCACCCAACTTTTTGATTTTATTAATTATTATGTATTTAAAAAATAAAAGAAAATCATTAATAGTAGAACAATAGATAAGATAATAGATGCGACCAATGTTTGTTATCAAATAAGAATGCCATGTAAGTATCTTTAAAGGTATGATAAACAAAATCATTAAACAATCATAAGATCAACGTAAGAGCATTGACCTCTTATGACATGCAACATCTCACGTAGGTAGTAAAGTACACCAATAACATTTGAACATTTAGCAATGATAGATGCATGTGTAGAAGTCCTACACCGAGGCTTCCAATCACGTTTCTTCGTATACAATAAAAAAACATAAGGAAATTTTGAATATATATAACGCTGCGCATTTGGATATATAACATTACACTTCACCAATGACATGAATTTCAGTATGGAAACAGAAAATTGGAATATATCAGAACTACCAAACACGATCGGTGAATGTGGAAGATGAAATGGCAACACAATCTTCTTGTTTGTATCTGAAACTATAATTAAAGTATAATAATCGTCAAATATAATAATACCAATCTTGAAGTAAATATGTATAATCTTATGGAATGATTTGTAAGATGAAATTTAAACATATGTTCTAGAATAAAACACCTAGGTCTTGAAGATCTTTCATGCTTCATATATTCCAATAGAAGGGCTCTAGTCTATTGGTATATGTTGTTGTTAGTTATATATATAAAGACATAATGGATAATGGATCTGGTAGGATATCCAGCTTTTAATTCAATGGTCTTTTGACGATAGAGGTAACAAAATCTAAACAAGTGTATTTTAGATCATTAAGCCATTAAATTGATTGGTAAGATATCTAGTCCGTTATTATAAAGTAAAGATTTAAAGGTAAAATGACAATGTATATAACCAAAATATTGGTATAAATAGTTATGATAATGTAATCATTAGACTGTAGAATATCAAATCTTTCAATTAGGTTTCTTTCTACTTTGGGAAATATATTCATTTTAACAATAAAAGAAATATAATTTGAATATAAATTACCAACTACATAACAGAAGTAATAATGGAAAATGAAATAAAAAGAGACATACCAACCAAAATTGCATTATTGATGAACAATGTTAAAGATACAGAGTTTATGCTAGATTATTTCTGCATAAGTTTTCCCACCAATATTTAGAGAATATATATAATATATATATTTCTATGCATCATCAATATTTTTTAGAGAGATTTACCAGTAATTAATAATAGAAATTTAAAAAGATAGGAGAAAAACTAAAAACACATGGACTACCCAACACGTTTCGATAATAATGTTAAATAGGATTATGTATCTTCTTTAATTAATTAATATTCTCAGAAATTATAAAAAATAAAAATTGTTATTATTGGGATCTTAATAACATATTCAAAAAAATGACGAGAAACTAATAAATCGGCATTGAACTAAATATCCCCGTTGTAAGCATGATTCATAAGCATATTACAAAGTAAAAAGACATGTATTAGTATGTGTATATTATAATTTAAGTAATTATTACATTAGTCATATCTTTTTGGTGCATGAATAGCTTACTTATGTTTTGCATTAAGCGCTTCTACTACAGGAGGATTGAACAAAATTTCAGAAATATTGTTCACCAGTCTATCAATCAATTCACGAGAACCTTCACACGTAATGAAACATTTATGATTAATATTGTCTCCTTTTAAGTTTAATTGTCATTTTTAGTAAAATTTTCTTTACTAAAAGTGTTGTTTCTTCATTTTCAAGTAAAAGTTTATTAACAGTATTCTCCTGTGTATTGTTTATTGGTTAAAATATGGTTAGGTGTATAGTTAATGATATTTTTATTTTGGATATTCTTTAATAAATATTTTATGAAGGTGTGTGCATAAAGATAAAACGACAATTAAAATTAAACAGAGGAAGGACAATGTATATTTAAAGAAATTATATAAGTGTGCAAATGAAAATTTTACGAAAGTGATTTATATTACCTAATTCTCTGTCGATCCTTCAAAATTTTAAGATGCAAATATTTACTTCCTTTAAAAGGATGTCTAATCCAGAAACTCCACGCTACTGTCAAATTTAAACTTAAATATTCAATAATACTCCTTACTCTGAAATATAATATGATAGATTATAATCTGAATATTCACTTTAAGTCTCGTATAGTAAATAAAATGATACTTTTCCTATTTTATATCCCGAATTTGTTTTTGATTTGATTGGACTTCAGTAATTTCTCAACTTTCACAATGACACCCAATATATCAACTCCGAAGATGCAACTAAAATTTAACACATAATCTTCATATAAATTTTAATCAAATACTCCCTCCGTTTCAAATTATATGATGTTTTAGAAGGTTTATGTTGTTTCCAAATATAAGATGTTTTGAGATTTTAAGGTATTTTTTGAAGTTTTAAAGTTAACTTTAACTTTATTGGAAACTGTTCAACCAATAAAATTTTACAGTTTTTTTTAATTGGTTGAACGATTTTAAAATTATATTTTTAAAAGTACTTTCTAGAAAAATGTAAATTTCTTAATCTTTGTGCGGTAAGCTAAAAAACAACATGTATTATGAAACGGAGGGAGTATAATTAAAACGATTAAAATTGCATACCCATGTTGGTTTTCTTATAAAGTGATTCATCAATTACATTGATGACTGACTTAAATAAAACAAACTCAATCGTCTTCTTATATCTACTGGTATAACGAAAGTGTCCTCCAACAAAATATAGTTGATATGGGGTAGATAAAAAGTGTATGAAGAGATCAAATGACAATGTCACCTCAAATATTGTAATATAGTAGCATTGACCCACTTTCATAACATCCATTAATCGATCAGCCAAATAATTTGGAAAGGTAACCATCACTTTATCATCCTGTTCCGGTAAAATTAAAGTGAACAACCTTGTTCGACATGTTTTGATTTAAGACAAGATACATGATTATAATACCTGAAAAAATGATAGTATCCTATCTTCCTTTTGGCGCTTAGTAGATGAAAGTAAGTCTTCGGTGTAATCTTTGAGTACCCAAACCAAAATTCTCGATCTTACTTTCACACGATTCAATTGAAAAAAAATAACTCACAGTTTTCACTGAATAAAAAATGAGAGAGAATATGGGTTTTCAAAAAACTTAAATTTTTGGATTAATTTAACAAAAAGACATATTTATAAGCAAATTGAAAATAACATAAAATGATTAGGTAAAAAAATTATATATCTTATTTTATTACAAATGTTTTTGAACCTACATGTATATGATCTACATGTAGTGATCATTCAGTTGTTGACAATTTGTACATAGTAATCCAAGAAAAATGTTTGTTCATGTAAACATTTTAAGAAATTTAAAATTAATACTATGATTAGGAAAGTAATATTGTAATAGATTATATAAAATATTTATTAAATATTTGGAAAAAAAACAAAAAAAAAGAACAGACAACACCAATGTTTAGAAAAAAATGTATCCCAATCTAGATTTTGAAAAACTTCTTTGTAAACAACATTTGTAATCTTTTTTTTTCTGAACATTGCCTTTATCATCGGTAATGAGTATCTTCAAACTAGACCTCGATTTTGCCCGAGAAAGTGCAACATATAACAGCCCATGTGAAAAATATCTTGGAAGAAACAAACCTACGTTTTCCAGTGAGTGGCCCAAGCTTTTGTTTGTCGATATTGCAAAACCTAATTTCAAAGGAAATTGTCTACGACCAATTTGGAATGGGAACCTCCCATCAGATGGTGTAATTTACATCCTCGGTATCAAGGTTTTTGTACCATTATGTTTTGCATTTCCTGTCATGATAACAACCTCAAAAACATGATGAGATAAGTTAGATATCATAAGCTTGGTTCTATTGCATAATCCGTTTGAAGGATTAAGGTTACACATACACATTACAACGCACCAACATTTAGTTTAAGCTCATTTTTATGCGAACCTGATATCTTGACAAAATTTAGAAATTCTACTGAATAATCTACAACATTTATGGCATCCACATTAGTTGATTCAATGCTATCTGAGCAACGATATATCATATATTTAACTGAAATAGAATTATATATGTCATGAATAATCATGAAAATATATGACAACTTTGAAATGGGAAATATATGTGAAAATAAATTTTAATAAGCACCTCTCTAATTTGATAGCATGTAATCATTTATCTGATCGACATCATCATTTGTAGGACAAAGAGTTGCTCGATCTTTGTAAAACTCTTGATCTATATACCTCTTTCACGATTGTAGGTATCATATCATCGCATTGTTTGATGAGAAAATCATTTGTAATATCAATATCCAAAATATAATCATATGTTTTCTTGATGTTTCGATCTTCAACTGCAAGTATCCACTATGAGAATAATCTAACTTCTTCAGATTCTTTTTCGGTACGACTAGAAAGCAATTTCATGTTCCTCGTAAGTTTCAACAATTTGCAATGATCTCAAAGAAAATATTAGTTAAGAGCAGAAAATACAATATCCGTTCGACCACCATAAGGAATAACCGGTCGAATTTGTCGAAAATCACCTCCAAATACATTAACTTTCCCACCAAATGGTTTATGCTCTTTTGATGTGCTAATATCGCATAGTATTCTATCATGATTTTCAAAACAATGTCTACTCATCATATGTGCTTCTTCCAACACAATAAGATCGACCATTTGCAATAACTTTGCAAAATCTGATCTAGGTTCTATTTTGCAATAAGTGGATGCATCCGGATTGATTAGGATATTAAACCTAGAATGAGCAGTACACCCATCTTCTAATATGAGAGCAGTGATTGCATTGGGTGAAGTGTTGATAACAATTTTATCTAATCCACTGATAGCAGCCGAAAGTATACTCCAAATAAAAGTTTTACCAGTTTCTCCAAAACCATATAAAAAGAACACACCACCTTTATTGTGGATAGCATCATCCAGTATCTCTTCATAAACAAATATTTGCTCATCCTTAATCATAGAAAGTAGTCTTTCTTGTTCCTTTCTTTGGTCTTCTTAGTTGTATTGGGCTCACCATCCACAAGACGGTTCCTATCATAACTCTTGAAATTAGATGGTTTAGGCATTTTATCCCTGTTGTCCATTGACCGACCAGTTTTTTCTAGCAGATGCTGGATTTCAGAAAGCGTGATATTTTTTAGTTGATCCTCAGATAAAGTTAATGCTACAACGCATGGTTGAAAATGACCATTAAGATTTTTAAAAAGAATATATCCATTGTAAAAATTTTGAAACCATGTTTAAATATATACATATATTTATTTACCTGGATTTTTGCTTTTTCTTATATGTTAAGTATTTCCATGTCGAATTCCAGAAAAGTTTTGGTTGAGTAAGACAATTTCTTATTAGCATAATAACAAAGAAACTACGTAGATAATAACCAATAGATCATACCATTGATTCCTCAATACCTAAAATGTATTCCTTATCATAATCAAACAAACCTAATACTTTGCATGCCTCTGTGAATATTACATAGGTGATGCCATCCACAACACGTATATCTGTAGGCACCAAATTTACAAAATGGGCAAATTTCAAATGTAAAGAAACATTCTAAGTGGATGGTGAGCCCAATACAACTGGACTGAAGCAGAGTCGAGATTAAATCTCTCTCCTTAATCCTTTAAACGCCCGTAGTGTGCCAGTTTGATACGTTTAAGAATCCCAGGATACAACTGCCTTAATCTTCAGTCTCACAAAACTTGAGAACCAAAGCATGTCGAACCTAGAATCTATGTTATACTCTCAGAAACAAAAAATAAGCAAGAGATTGTTGTTTTGTTTTTTTTTTCGGTGTGTCTCTAGAATGAGAAGAGCATGTATTTATATAGCATATAAATTTTAATGTGTGCTTCATCTAGCACTCAATGGAGATTACATTTTTGATTCCTTCATAATGACTAATAAAGGGTGAGTTGATTTTTCATATGTTACGAAAATAAATTCACAAAATAAATTCATAATTGGTCAAAGACTTAGTCAAAAGATTCAAAGACCTTGGTCAAAAACGTGGGAATCAATATGCTTGGATTATTTATATAATCATTAACAAATGAATTTTGGGCTAAGCAAGATTAGTCTTATTTGATTAATTCTAAAACTTGATCCAGCCAAAATATCTCTTTTATTATACACCAAAGTTTCTACAAAGTTTTCTATAACTTTGTTATATTTTCTCCATTTTACACAAAAGAGGTCTCTTACCTCTTATTTCTGATATGGGAATTTTACAAATAATCCACATTAGATTTTCATTTCTCATTCAAACAAACTTCGTTTTTGACATATGACTACAGTATATTATAGTGCTCATAACAAGGAATTCAATGATTCCACGTTCCGGTCATTTCGACAATCAACTTGCTCGGAAAAGCCACCAGAATATTGGCCATAGCCATTTGTCCAAAAAAAGTTCTAACAATATCTTCATAACATTCATGATCTTTTACGTAAATCAATAAAACCCTAAGATAGTACTCCCTCCGTCTTATATTAAGTGTCATTTTTCTTTGTGCACAAGGATTAAGAAAACAATTAATTTTACATATTTTCTATATTAAAAAATTACCTATACACCTAACCCTATTTCAACCAATAGAAAAATAAATTACAGTAGAAAATTAATAAATTTTGCATCGAAAGTCGATTACGACACCTATTTTGTAACAAAAAATTTTGTTTACAACGACACTTAATATGCAACGGAGGGAGTATAGCGCTTTGATTCTATTACTGATATGTGCAATTATTCAAATTTTGAAAGACCGTTTCCTCGGTTTTCATATTCTCTCTTTTCTATTTCAGGTAAATCTAGTAGGTATTTCAGCATATGCTATGTCCTTTTCTTCTGGATAAATCTTACAGGCTTCAAACCAACCTAAAAACTGAGAGACACTCACACTTGTACGTTCAAGAATATTCTCCAAGGATTCGAATTCATCATGAATATGAATTTCTTGATTAGGTAGATGGAAGAATAGATTTTCTACATCTAATGTACAATAATGAGTGTGATAAGAGAGTATTCTCCAAGTAGATTCATATGCAAAAACATACCTAAACCAATATTTAAACTTATGGTTGAAATCAATATATTAATTTAATGATTAATAATACCAAACAGATTAATAATAAATAATGCTGCTTATACATGCTCTCCAAATAACGTTTTATCTCATTAACAACTTCATCTTTCTCTTTATCTACTAAAGTATAAACATAATCAGGACCCTTGTGAATGTACTTGAACAAATCTTTTATAGCTCGATTTTTGGATGCAACACTCAACATTCATATGTGCTCTATACCAAATCATAAGCTCCTTGTTACATAGTACAACATACCGATTATCTAATTTGACTTCATTTTTTCAACATAAATGTCTCGACATCTGTATGCAGAAAAACATTTTTTTTTATCTATAGATGTTATATTTTCATGATTCTTAGGAGTTTTTTTTAGAAAACTTCCTTGTTGCCATACAAACCTGACGCGAATTTGCTGCTCCAAATGGTCAATGCATCATACTATCACTTACTACCTTATACAACTCTGGCTCCTTTGTTTTCTCAGGAAATTCCGCAGATATAAAATGGTTAATATCATCACCAATAAGAACCCTAGTTACTTTTTTCCAAGAAAAGTAAAATATGTGCATGTGGTAGCCCTCTTTTCTAGAATTCAATAGTATACATAGCTACAAATATAATTTTTTTTTATTATATGATGTTAGTGCAATATCATTAAACAATATTTTAAATCCAGAGAGGTATAGTCGGTACTTGCTTTAACTTTTTTTTCCCAAAACTCCGCCTTTTTCCTGGTCAAATCAGCCATGAGATCATCAAGTTTAATCTTGAAAATTCTACAAATGATGTCCACTCTATCTTCGGTGGTCAACCGCAAATGATTAAGATATCTAGTAATCTCTTGCCACTTTGGGTTGCAAGTAAATGTAATAAATGTCAAGAAATCCATAATACCTACATACAACCAAAGCATCAAGGTAGGGTTGATACATATACCGTGGTCCACCGATAGACTTGATGGAATATAAAATATTGTACCTTGTTCATTTAGATTTTCAACACCAGCCTCAGAGGCTTTTTACTGATTTCATAATTATTGCAATGAACCAAATGTAACGTAAATGATTTGATTCAGTCATGGTGTATTTGTAGACAAGAAACTGCTAGAATAACCTCCTTGACCTTGTTATGTTTGGTGCTTCATCGTACCTCTCAAGAATTCTATATGCAAAAAAGCTTTCAGTATATAGGTCTTGTTTTTGTTGCCTACTGGTTGTGTCTTGATGGCCAATCGGTATGTAAAGAAGAAATCATCTTCACCATAAGGGAATAATAGAGGATATTGAAAAGGCAAATATGATGGAAGAAGTTCGCTAATTCTCTGGAATCTACCTGTTCATGACAAAAGTTTCCAGGAATAAGTGTTGCGACCTCATCAGCTGTAGGTAGATTGTGTGTTTTTCCATCTGGCGCTCTTCTGTCAACCAATAGTTGCTTATATTTATCCCTAGCTTGTATGAAAGCCTTTAACATGTGGATTATGCTCATCCAAGAGGTTCTTTAAAAGGCAAACAATTTTTTTTTTGCAGAAATGATATGTTGGCTTCAATAGCACTGAAAAGTAATAATCCAATATTTTAAAACTTACAATATATTTTGATTAAAAATAATACATGTAATGCAAAAAAATAACCCTAAGAATTGAGGCGGATTGAAATTTCATTCACAATATATATATGTAGAGCTGTAGATATTTGGGTATTTCACCATCAGCTGGTAACATGTCACCCATCAGGTGGTAATTTTCACCATTCATTTTAAGAACATATGGACCACGACCATTCTTAATAGTATGATATATTCTTCCACCAAGTGTTGTGAATGAAAACATCATGTTATATGGTCGAATAAATTCACGGAAATGTTTACTCAAAGCATCCACATTGCATAAAAATACCAACTTAGTAGGAGGATTCCAAAAAGCTAGGAGAACAATCTTTCCTCTCTTACAACACATAGTAAAGTTCAGGTTATATTGCTTTGTTGGTTCCCTATTCTATCACCATACTACATAAGAGCATTACAAAATTTGCATGAATATATAGGATCACAGTTACCTTGATAAACTATAATATTTATAAAAAAAAATTAATATAAGAGAAGATCATTTGACATGATAGAATATAAGAGAAGAAACCGTTAATCATCTGTTAATTTTCTAATTACCGATGGAACTAAAACATCAGTAGACAGGGTTCTCAAGCTGTTTACAGACTTTTCAGCTATGTCAGGATTAAATATCAGCCTGGAGAAATCAACACTATATATTGGTGGTACCTCAGTAGAAACCGAGACAGATATCCTCAGCAGTTTCCCATTGGCTTCTGGTCAGCAACCAGTCTGCTATCTGAGACTTTCTCTCCTCACTAAGCGTATGAAAATCACTGATTACTTGCCCTTGGTTTAGAAAATCAGAAAACGAATGAGTTCTTGGATGGGAAGGTTCCTCTCTCATGCTGGTAGGTTGCAGCTTATAAACTCTGTTATTATAAGTCTGACCAATTTCTGATTACAAGCTTTCACATTAACGGGTAGGTTTTTGAAGGAGGTAGAAAGATTATTTTAGGCTTTTATTTGGGATGAACCTGAGCTGAAGACATCAAAAGCAAAAGTATGTTGAAAGGATATGTGTTTGCCAAAGAAGGAGGGAGGTTTGGAGCTAAGACCACTGAAGAAAATGAATATTGTCTTTTTCTTGAAACTAATTTGTAGAATCTCTTCTGCAAAGACATCTTTTTGGGTCCAATGGATTCATTGCTATTTGGTAAGGAAAGGATCTTTCTAGTCAGTTAAAGTAAGCAAAATGTAACACCCCGAACGCCCACTGCTAATGGGCCACCCACGCCCGCTCTCTCGGCCCGTGGGCCCCATCCTGTTCCAACGGTCGATGCGTAAATTTTCCAAGGCTTGAAATTATTGTTTACTAAACCTGAAATCACCACATGATCTTTTCCCGTGATTTGTTCTCATTCACAAGGTATCACGAATCAATTCTCGATAGGTCACCTATCCTTTCACTACTCCAGCATAAGCACGCTTAACTCTGGAGTACTAAACGGATGTGTGATGGAAAAGGTAAGCGTACTTTGGTGGATAACCAAATCAATTCTCTTAAGCCTTTCCACATATACCAGAAATAAGGATGTTACAATTCACCCCCACTCACAAAGCGCAATGTCCTCGTTGCGCACCACAACAAGTCTCAAGATGCCTCTCGGGTCAGAACCGAGATGGCTAACAAGATTTGATACCACTTGTAACGCCCCAACCGCCCATTGCTAATGGACCTCCAACGCCCGCTATCTCGGCCCATGGGCCCCATCCCATCCGACGGATGGTGCTTTAATTTTTCTAAGGTTTAGAAGTCATGTTTACCAGCCCTGCAATCACCACATGACCCTTCCTTGTGCTTTGGCCTCACTCACACGGTATCAAGAATCACTTCTCGATAGGTCACCTATCCTTCCACTACTCCAGCATAAGCACGCTTAACTCTTGAGTTCTAAACGGATGTGTGACGGAAAAGGTAAGCCCACTTTGGTGACATAGGTAGCCAAATCAATTCTCTCAAGTCTTTCTACATATAACATAAATTGGGATGTTACACACAACTTCTGGTTCTTGGATTTGGAGGAAGCTGTTGCAGATTCGGGACCTAGCAAAGCAATTTTCACAAATGAAAGTTGGGAACGGGCAGCATACTTCTTTCTGGTATGATATATGGCTGAAACCTAGATGTCTTAAAGATGTCCTGGGTGATCGTGGTCTTATTGATTTAGGTATTTCTGACAGTGCCATGGTGCCAGATGTTCTTGGCAATCATAGAAGAAGGCACATAGTTAGTATACTTAATGATGTGGAGAATGAGATAGAGGCACTCCGATTGGCTGCTACTCAGGGTGATGACATTGCCCTATGGAAGCAAGCTGATGGGAAATTCGCAAACAGATTCTCAACTAAGAAAACATGGGAACAGATTCGCCACCGTCATAAAGTTTCATACTAGAGTAGAGGTATTTGGTTCACCCACTCGACAACTAAGTACTCCTTCATTTCGTGGATTGCTGTTCGTAATGGACTACAAACTGGTGATAAGATGCACCTGTGGAATACTAGGATAAATACATTATGCGCCCTGTGTAATGAAGCTGAAGAAACGTGTCAACGCCTCTTCTTCAACTGCAGGTTTTCAAGGTAAATTTGGCAGGTTGTTGTAGACGGATTGTTGCAAGAAAGATTCACCACCTTATGGAGTGATATTATTGAGATCATCTCTAACCCAAGGCTTACTCCCGCCAAGAACTTTTTAGTCTAATATGCTTTCCAAGAAGCTATGCATTCAGTATGGAGGGAGCGAAAAACCCGAAGTCATGGAGAGAAACCACGTGAAGCACGGTGTCCAAAAAGTATGTAGACAAAACAATTTGACTTTGGTTACTTTCACTTCAAGGGAGGGGCCAACTTGAAGATGGGCTCATTATGTGGTTCGACACCATGGTGGAACCATAAGCTTAGACTAATTTTTTTTTTCATTATTTCATAGATTGATTCTTTGATTCATTAAACAGATGCACTTGATGTAAAAATGTTTTGATTGAATAAATTTAGCATTCATTCAAAAACAAAATAATAATAATTTTTTGATTACCAATGTACTAAACATATATCTTCCCATCGAATGATTTATGTTCACTAATTAAATGTGGTCACAACACAAATGTAAATAACTTTTGATAGTATATATATCAAAATATTATATATAAGTTGATGTAAAAAATATATTTGTAATTATTTTTATTTTTTACTAATATGATATATATTTTACTATAATGGTGATGTATGAAATATTAGTTATTAATATATTTCGAAATATTGTCAAAATAAATAGTTATACAAAAATTTACTTAGGTGATGATATAGGAGTTATTAGCCATTACCATATATAAAAATATTGTCAAAATATATAAATATTTTTTAAAAAAAAGTTTTACATGTCACAGTTATGTTGACTTCATGTTACAATTTTTAAAAAGTCATGTAATCTTTTTGGGTGAGAATTAATGTGGTGATGAAACATATACATGTCACCAATAAAGGAAACATCTCCTTTGGTGGCCCTAATGGTGATACATCAAATCTCTTATGGGCTGCCTTAATCACTTATGCTCCCAATGACTTAATGAATTGCGAAAAGACGGAAATTCCCTTAAATGGGTGAAATATTTTTAAAAACGAAATGGAATTTTGCTTAGATCGGGTATGGCTTGCTTCAGTTTAAGATGATGGTTTCTCTTTTCGCTCGGTTTACGGTTTGTGGTCCAATTAAAAAAAATCTGAAATTAAAAGAAAAAAAGAAAGCTCAGCTCCCTTGGTAACTCGTCATCCTCTCGCAATTACTTTACTATGAACTCGATAGCTTCTTCGGCGACACCTTCGATCACAACGTATCAACCAGCGAGCATTCCTTCGGGGAAGGTCGGAATGCACGTTTGTTATGCTCTCGTCCTCGAGATACATAGGATAGGGATTGTAATTGGATTTGATGAATTTGGTATGCACATTGGTGTTGAAACGCCATTTTTTCTGGGTCAATTTGTATATGAAATTGTTATAAAATGCAAGTATGTGGTGGATTGAATGAGATTAAATTGTGAGTAGGTTCGCACTGAGATCTTAATCGTACCCGAAACTTCAATTTGAGTTCTTGTTGAAACAGAACTAGGTATAATTGATAATTGTAGTATAATAGGTATAATTGTGGATAAGTTGGTATAACTATAGATAACTCGGTAAAAATCTGAAGTATTGGAATAACTACAACTTTATTCTTTTGTTTTTGCAAGATACAATGACGAAACACATGAGCGTACATTTAAAATTTAAAGGTAGCGTGTATAGTGTAACCTTGAAGACAACAGTGGAAGATATAAGTTTGAAAATGATAGAAGAAATGTTGTATAAAAAGCTTGAGTTGGATGAAATCAAGGTAAAATTGGCATTGAGGTACATGCCGATGGTGCTTGGATGTGAGGAACAATGAAATATTTGTGATGATGAGGATCTATTTGTTTACCTACCATCCATCGATAAAGAGAACATTAGATGTCTTTTGTTAGTGAAGGATGTTTAGGATATGATTATTTACCTAACATCCACTGATAAAGAGAATAGTAGATGTCTTTTGTTGGAGGAGGAGACGAGTATATTTGATCAGTTAGAGAAACTGTCGAGAGTGGGCATAAGTTCGTTTGGTATGAAATACAAAGTGTTGCAGGCAAAAGATGATGAAATCGGACCTAATGCCATAACTATGTATGTAACAAATAAATAGCACGAGGTGATAGAGGCACATAATGATGATGATGATACAACACGAGATGATTGTATGTGTATGGATACCACAGTGGATACGAACACCGTTGTGGATACCGCTTTGGATATATGTGTGGATTTGGCAGATAACTACGTTTAGCAGCCACCTGTAGAAGAATCTGGTCAGTTTATAGAGGAATGGAAAGACGGTTTGAGTGTGAGTATGGTTTAGGAATTTGAAAGTAAGAATGAAATTCAAGAGGTGGTGGATAGAACCACAGTTCGTGAATGCTTTCTTTATGTTGTTAAAAAGTCGGATCATAGACGATTGGTAATAAAATGTTGTCAATTAAGTTGTAAATGGGGTTTTTGCGAGCTGCAAGGATTTCACAGACAAAATTTTTTTATGTAAGAAGGTACACGAGTGTGCATGCATTCTCTTAGACTAGTCAAAGTAAAATAAACAAGAAAAGAAAAGGCTTAGCAGAATTAGTTGCATCTTTTGTGAATGAAGAATATTTTGTGCGATTAAGAACTCTTGTTCCGAGAGATATTAAAACTTGGTGTAAAAATATCCGACTCCACAGCCTTGAGAGGGAAAGATCAAGATGCTTGTGATTTGCGTGGTAGTTCATAAGACATCATACAAGTATGTGGAGGAGTATACTGAGAAAGACACATGGGCAAGGTTTTTTTTTTCCACATGACATATACAATTTGGACATTGGCAAGAGTGTGTAATCAATGAACAGTGTGTTTAAAGACACAAGGAGGTATGCCTTCATACCAATGTTGGATACAATCATCAAAAAATGTATGACTGGTTTAATCAAAACTGGAAAGACCCTTTGTCTGGATCGATTGATACCAAATTGGTCCCTCTTGTCGAGATATACTTGCAAAATCTATGAGGTAAAGCTGAGAAAACACCAGTGTGTGAGCTAAATAGTTATGAGCTTGAGTACGAGATAACCGACCCTGATGATGAGAAGATTTATTTGGTGAACTTGATAGTAAAGAGTTGGACCTGCAAGGTGTATGACTATGAAAAGTATCCTTGTGTGCACACACTTCTTACATTTCCTTGATGTTGATACCACTGGGTCTGGTCGTCAACGTGGTATCAAGATAGACTATCATGAGTAGTGCTCAAAATATTATTGGACGGAACTGTGGGCTTTGGCTTATTACACAATAATTTATTGTGTCAAAAAGGTTTGATTAGAATATATCAAATTACATCAAAGACCTTCAGATCATTCCTCTGGATCGCCTCAAGATGCATGGAAGGAAAAAGGATAAGATAAATCCATCGGTTGGAGAACAATGTAAAATGGCACAAAACAAAAGGCAAAGCAAGCAAAGTTTCGGTTTTAGTTGGTTTTTATTTAGAAGAGATTATTATCCCAATGAATGAAATCACATCCTTTGTTTGGTTTTTTGTTTTTGTTGGTTCCAACCTTTGTGTTGTTTATTTTTTTTTCTTGGTTCCATCCTTTGTGTTGTAAAATTATGGGATATTACGGCATACTAGTTAAACTTTTGGGTGTTTTTGAAAGTAAATTAGTATTCGACTTTTGATATAACAACATACACCTAATGAAAGTAAATTAGTGAAATAACTTATTTTTAAAAAATCATAGTCAAAATACATATTTAAAAGAATTGCTTTACATTTTCTCCAATACATTCCATTGTTTTTCCAATAACATTTTCTTAGTAGGACCAACTTATAAAGAAATATTCTAAGAAATCATGATTTGAAACATATTATTGCATTATGCAAGTATGCTTATTGTGAGTGCCGTAACTACCTTAACAAATTAAAACGATAGGTAAAACTAAATAAATTTGAAAAAAATAAAAGTTGAACTATGAGGAACATTAGTAAAAACCGAAACTTCTGTATAACTAAGACTAATTGGGGGGATAGAAATTACCTTGGCACCAAAACGGAAAAAAGACCCCAAAAATTCAACTTTTGTATTAAAAATGTAGATTCCCTCTGCGCACATGTCAAGTTGTATCTCTCTTTACTCTATCCTCTTATATCCTCTCATTTGCACGCCATTCATTCACACATCTTCTCCTTTCTCTTTGTCTATTCTCTCTCAATTTTGCTCTTTCACTTTCCCGAACAGAGACCTTCCCTTGGCGTCAAGGATCCGTGTGTGGAGAAACAAGAGAGGAGGTAGAAGAAGAAGATGAAGAAACACTTGGACAAGCTAGAAGTCATTGCCGGTGCCCAGTACGGTATTCCAAACCGTTGCCCATGTGGGGAACAAATCATCGAGGATGGCTCCCAAATCCTAAGTATCCATCAGATTTTGATACCTTTTCCGGGAGTAGGTATTTCACCTGCAAGTTCTTCAAGGTAATTATAGATTTTCTTTGCATTCCATATAAAACTGAGTGAAACTGAGTAAAACTATGTGAAACTGCGTAAAATTGAGTCAAACTATGTTGAACTACGTAATACTGAGTGAAACTATGTTTTATTGTGTGAAACTGAGTGAAACTATGTTGAACTGCGTAATATTGAGTGAAACTGTATAAAACTTTTTGAAACTGAGTGAAACTATGTTGAACTGTGTAATACTGAGTGAAACTATATTGAACGTGTAGAATGATGGGATGCACATTCGTCAGCCATGGGCTTTTGGTGTTCAACAAGAATTTTATTACTTAAAGAGGGAGGTGGATGATATGGCTGAAGAGATTGCAACGCTTAAGAAGCTTCTTACCCGTCCATGAGATTCTCAATTCTTAGTGCTCGGTTCTAAATGAGTTTATGTGTTAAAACTCTGTCTATGTTATCTTTATTTTGGACAATACATCTTATGTTATGTCATGACTCATGCTATGTGTTAAAACTTATGTTATGTTAAGTCGTCTGTGTCTGTTAAGACTTTCTCCATTAGGACATCTATTTTACCTAGTTTTCTATATATTATAATCTCTGATATATTAGTCATAACCAAATTTTATATCCACAAAGAAAAAAACAAAAACCAGCAAAGACTCATATTTTGTCTACTTCAGAAAACAACACCTAGATGCACAAAAAAAAAACAAGTTCTTCACTTCTTTCTTTGTTTATGCTTCAGTTTCGGTACTTCCTTGACAAATGCCTCTAGCGGAGCCAATCTCTTATCAAATTGGTCAACTTTCTTGTCAACTCTCTTTAGTATTTTCACCATCTTCAAGTGTGTTTATAACATCTCCCAGTTGAGTCGACTGCTCAACTACTTGTTCTCCATCTTCGGCCTCTTTTGCATGCTCTCCATGTTCTTCTTGTGCGGAAACATATTCTTCATACATGTCTTTAAAAATACCATGAGTCCTTCATCCAGACGCTTATCCCAACTTTCCACAGCTAGATCAGGCTCATCAACACCATCTTCATCTTCCATAATTTCATTCAAGAGAGATTCTTCTTGTATACTTTTGGTGGGGATGATGATGTCAATATCCCGTCAAAATCAAATTTTATGTTGAAACTTAGCAAAAAATACATAACTACATTAGTTCTACCTTAGTTTTACCTTATAGATATCTTAACATCGAATAACTCATAAAAAAGGAAAACTTACATTTTCATCACCTTGTTCTTTATTTATGACTGAAAGTGACATCCCTCTCATTCCATTCAGTTTGAATGTGGACTTGCGAATCCTCGGACAGTTGACATCAGTTCCTTCAATAGGTTCTCTGAACCGCTTTCCTAGCTTAGGAATTTACTCGAATTCTAGAATCTACAAAACAAAATATTTTGTAATACCATCAATGGTCAACAATAGTTGTAATATCATTTCGTTTTTTTATTTACCTCTAGTGGAACAAAGAAACCTAGAAGAGGCCATAATATATTTTCTTTCAAGAACCCTCTAAAATGATCCATGGTGTGAGGGATCTCCTTCAACATGTAATCATAGGAGTATCTCCCCCATGGAAAGGTCTTAAAGAAGTCAAGATCATACACGACTCGTTGGGAAAAAAACTAATACATTTTTGCTCCTTTTTCCAACCTTCGTTTGCACGCAAATAACACTTCCTGAGAAGAATATAACCACCATCTTCACTATGTCTCTATGGGCTCCCATGTTCACCAGCTTCGCTTCCACATCCTCTATCCTTATATATTCTCCTTCCTTGAAATGCCGATTCATGAAGTAAGTTTTTCCCACCACACTCCTTGTAGTCAAGAGGATAGTCGTGACAGTATAATCATGATGCCAATGCATGTTCCCTCAGCCTATAACGGATGGGAACGCCATTGAAAATGAACCACACTTCTCTATGCTTACTTCTTTTGACAATCCGCAGCAACAACATCCACATCCCCTGAAACTTATGGTTCTCTTTTCTTTTCATGTGGAAAAGTGTCTAAATTGAGGATACTCCTATCCAAGTCAGACAACTTCAATTTCAGATTGTTTAGCGTCTTAATTGCGTCTACTATCAAACACCTTATCCTAGCTTTATTTTTTATTGTACTCAAGAGAATAAAAATAAATTCTAGATATCTTGATGCCTCGACTGCCTCAAAACCATGCAAGTAACATTCAGCTCCAACCAAGTTAAATACTAATACATCAAAACTGCCTCAAAATCATGCAAGTGACATTTAGTTCTAACCAAGCTATACACTAATACATCAAAACTTCAAATAGTTTTTTCCCAAGTTTTTTTCTAGTATTATCTAGATTCTCATTCTTCAATATCTCCATTATCTTCATTAAAGAGAGCCAGATTATTAACACTGTCTTCATTAGAGGCAGCCGGCTCATTTACGTTGTCTTCATCAGAGGCTGTCTTCTCTCCTTTGTTCTCTTCATCAGAGACAGACGGCTTCTCTTTATCATCATTCTATGCTTCATCGTCATGCAATTCTCCACTCCAAATCACTGGAGGAGCAGGAGGAGCCTGAGGAAGATAAGACTTACTCAGTTTAGAGTCGCATGGTGCTTCAACCGCCGCTAGAGCATCCACAAGAACATTTATCGGCTCTGATACACCGCTCGTCTTCTCTTTCATTGTCTTCTTCACAGACGTCATATTTTCCAGAGCCATCAATTCAGTTTTATTTGCCGTCCTCTTCTCCAGAGCAGTTGATGAGGCCGTCAATTCAACAAACTTCACTCTCAAAGACTGCACCTTCTTCACATATTTGCCTTCTTCTCCTCTTCTTGTATTAGATTCTCATTCGTCTTACCCCGCTTTGTTTCCCCCATCTTGATGATAGAAATCGATAGATTCTTAGAAAGTGATTGTCGAGAGAGTATGAGGACTCAATTTCGCTCTCCACTTTGATTTCAAAAATAAATTAAGACTAGGGGTTGCAAGAGAGAGAACCGTGAGGTTAAGTTGGTAGGCGGTTTGGGAAGAGTTGCGGTTTGAATGTGGTTTCCTGAGAGGTTTGATTTGGAGGAGCAGATGGATCGGACTCGGTTCTATCCAGGTATTTGTTGTAATTTTTTAATTAAAAAAGGCGTTTTCATCTTTTTGTCATTATTGGATTAAAATATATCAATTCAATTTTTATATATTGCTGGGTTTTGGGAGATTGTGTTTTCACAATTTTGGGAAACTAGAGGAGATGACTCCCAATAAAATCATAGTTTCGTGTGTACATCTGAAAGGTGCATCCAGATGTTCCATCTAGATATCTTATCCACATGGACAAACTGATTGTTGTTCTTTTTTTAATTTCGTTTATGCATCTGGATGTAGCATCTCAATGAAACTATATTCTTTTGTTTTACTTTTTTTTTGAATTTGCATCTGCATAAGATGCACTTGTTACTGAAATGAAAAAAATATATATGTTTTACGGTTTTGGCGGAAATTTCTTTTTTGCGGTTTTGATGTACAATTACGTTTTTAGGGTTTAGGCCAAAAACTGCATTTTTACGGTTTTAGCGGAAAAACGTGTGCTTGCGGTTTGGCGGGACAATATGTTTTAGTAGGATAGTGCATTTTAGCGGGAAAGTGTGTTTTGGCAGAGAAATGATTTTTTGCTGTTTTGAGGTAAAATGCATTTTACGACTTTAGCGGAAAAGTGTTCTGTCAATTTTGGCGAGAAAATGCATTTTTACGATTTTTGCAGAAAATTACGTATTTCCATATTGGCGGGAAAGTGTATTTTTGCGGGAAAATGTGTATTTGCGGTTTTGGTGGGAAAGTGCATTTTTGTGGTTTTGGCAGAAAAAGTGTTTTGCGGATTTGGCGAGAAAGTGCATTTGGTTTTGGTAGGAATGTACGTTTTAACAAAAAATGTGTTTTAGTGGGAAAATGTGTGTTTAACGAAAAATATCTTCGGTGTTTTTTGCGGAAAAGCGTGTTTTGGTGTGAAATTGCGTTTTTGTTGTTTTGGCAGGAAATTGCATTTTTGTTGTTTTAGCAGAAAAGTGCATTTAGTTTTGACGGAAAATTGCATTTTGCGCTTTTGGAGGGAAATAGCATTTTTTGTGGTTTTGCGGGAAATTGCGTTTTAGCGGAAATGGGTTTTTGCGGTTTGACGGGAAAGTGCGTTTTGGCGGGAAAGTGCGTTTTGGCGGGAAAGTGTTTTTAGCAGGAAAAATGCATTTTTATGGTTTTAACGAGAAAGTGTGTGTTTAGTGATATTCGCGAAGAAATTTATTTTGTGGTTGTGGCAGAAAAGTATTTTTTTGTGATTTTGGCAAAAAATTATGTTTTTACGGTTTTGGTGAAAATATCATTTTTCGGGTTTGATGAAAAAAATAATTGTCTCAAAAATATGATTGGTTTGAAAATAATATGTAGTTTCATATTATTAAATTTTAAACCATTTTTAAACTAAAAGGTTATTTTTTGTCATTTTTCATATTCGAATAAACTAGATGCATCCAAATACAAAATAAAAACTCACCTTCATTTAGGTGAGAATTTAAGTTGAGTTTTCAAAAGTGCAGTTGGGTAATGCATATAGATGTTGTATTTTAATGCATTAAACGAACATTGATTTGCATCTTTACCTAAACGGATCACCTGGGTGAGCAAAGGAATAACACTAAAGTTATATATACATGTGAGAAATAATTAGAAAGAGACATGTAAACGAGAGAGAGAGAGAGAGAGAGAGAGAGAGAGAGAGAGAGAGAGAGAGAGAGAGAGAGAGAAAGGAGAGAGAGAGAGAGAGAGAGAGAGAGAGAGAGAGAGAGAGAGAGAGAGAGAGAGAGAGAGAGAGAGAGAGAGAGAGAGAGAGAGAGAGAGAGAGAGAGAGAGATTGATCGGAGGATAACTTGGCTTTGTTGACATTAAACTCACCGGCGAAATTGTTTTCTCTCCGATCATAGCAGACTTTAATCTCTAATCGGACACAACCCTAAAAAATATTCTTCTATAACCTATTTCAATCTACATGACCCCATGTAAATCAAATAACAAAACTATCCTTAATTAATTAATTAAAAAAAAAAGAAAACAAAAACAAAAAAAAAGTTGCTTTCGCCGGTTACGATCCGCCTCAATCCGTGGTGGTCATCCGCGTTTCCTCTCCTACACACCACAACGTACCCAGGCCCGGAATCGATATATCTTCTCGTCCTTAGTGCTCAGCTCCGCCGCGTTCAACCTTCACGCATCGTCTTGCTTCATCGTTGTTGCCTTGCTTCAATGGCGCCAGTCAGCTGCGCCTCCTTTGAACCGGAACCACAGAGCCACAACCAAGCTTAATCCGTCGTCAACACCTCGCTGGCGTAGCCATCGGATCTCGAAATCGCAGTGAGAGCTCAACCACGAGCAACAATGGTGGGATTTGGAGTATTTGCACATCTGGGCCTTCACGTTTTGGTTAATTATGATTTGAATCCAAACCTTTTAAATTAGCAGAAACATCCTCTCGAATCAACCCCAAACTTTCAATACCATATTCCAGACCTCCTATTAAATTCAGAGTGGTACCTCGTCTTTTCTTAACATCGTTTTTGACCCCAGACTTCAATAATATGCAATTTAACCCTTGATATTTGCCATAAAATTCTTAATTGTGCAATCCAACCCCTAGTGGATGCAAATGAACATATATATATATATATGCAATCTAACACATAAATACAACTCAAGGCACTAATATGATTAAGAAAAAGATTCTAAAAACATTAAAAACACTAGATATCATTAACCTTATACTTTAACAGTTTGTTTATTTGTATGTTTACCATATTTTTGAAAAAACATATACCAAAGATATTTTCTTCAAATTAATGATTTCATAATATGTGATACTAAATATCTAAACATATAGAAGTGGTGCAATTGAGGTGTATTTACTTCTTATGTGGTGCAACTAAATTTTTCAATTTTGCTATCATATTGTAATACTAGTACAACTAGTACAACTATTTTATATATAATAGACATAAAATACTGGTATAACTAATACAATTTATTAAATTAAGAAATTTTAAATTCTATTTGGCTTTCCATATGAAAACAACCGCAGACTAGACAATTTGGAATGTCCTTAGAATGGTTCATCCTAATTATTTGAAGTTTAACCAATTTTTTTCACAATTATTAAATAATTACATAAGTTTTTATGTTTTACCTTATACTTTAAAGGTTTATTTACTTGTTTGTTCACTATATTTTTTAAATACATACACAAAATATATTTTAACAAAATTAATGATTTCAGAGTATGTGATTCTAGG
The DNA here is from genome assembly GCA_905132885.1 of Moricandia moricandioides. NCBI lineage: Eukaryota > Viridiplantae > Streptophyta > Magnoliopsida > Brassicales > Brassicaceae > Moricandia > Moricandia moricandioides. The sequence goes on from CAJHQQ010002313.1 coordinate 38,053, forward strand.
TATGTAAATGTATGCAAGCAGTACAACTGAGGTATATTTATTTACTATTTGGTACAACTATATATTTCAAATTCTAGACCAAAATACAACTATGTACAAACTTGTACAACTCAAAACTTGGTACAACTATGTATATGATTGTACAACTAAAATACTGGTACAACTACATGTAATTAGTTTATCACATTTTAGTTGTTTATCATGTTTTAAATGTGCATTACGTTATAAACATGAGTTGTACTTTCTTTCGTTTAATTGTATCAAATGTACCTGTTAGAGTAATTTTGACATAATAACTTGTTGTATTAAGTATACCAACAACCTATCGTTCAAACTAGTTGAACAACACTAAGAAAAACACGAAATCACTATTAAAAACAATCACGTAACCAAAAACCTGTGAAGTTCAAACAAAATTGAACAACACTACAACAAACACAAGTTCACTATTTAAAACAATAAATTGACCAAACAAATTCTATTTGGTTTTATATATGAAAAAAAAAATCAATTGACCAAACTAATATATGTTTATAATGGTCTCTCGTAACTATTTTAAAATTTTAAATTGGTAAGTGGTGAAAAAAAATTTTCTTAATTTTTGGAACTTTTTTTACATTTTTATGGCAATTATTACATCATCACATAAGTTTACATAATCTACCTTATACATATATGTTGGTTTACTTGTCTAGCCACATTATTTTGGAACAATATACAAAAATATACTTTTACAAAAAAATTATGATTCCAAAATATGTTAGAATAGTATGCACACGTAAAAAAATGGTAAAACTGATGCATTTATATTTTTCACATTGTACAACTAAGTTTAAAATCCATAGCTATAGTACAACTACGTTTAGTCTGGTACATCTTAAAAATCAGTACAACTATGGGTTAGTAAAAGAATTTTGTTATACGAGTCATACCTATTTTTCTCTTTGTTGTACTAGTTGTATTTTTATGCAAGTTTCATCATATTCTTCTTGTAGATGTATTTACAATTGGTTTATCTTTTATCTTATTTTCATGTCTATATAAAAATTGACATTGAGGTGAAAAGACTACCATTCAATATTAAAACAATACAACTTACGTGTTGGCACAATTAAACTAATAATACTATTACCATATCTAAACCAGTTGTACCAGTTAAATTATTATTGTCGTAGTGAACACCAAACATGAATGCTTATGCATTCTTTTCGAATTCATAATGATTTATACATAATTTTTGAAATACTCTTCTAAATGTCCTTCTATTGCAACTTGTCCGGCTCCGCATATGCTTTCTTCGGGCTTCACGAGCAAAAATATGAAGATGATTTTTTTTTTGAAAATCGTACAACTAGTATAACTACTACAACTTGTAAATAAATTATTATCCAAATAAAAATTACTGAAACAAACTATTTCTGTAATTTGGCACATGCAAGCGGGGAACAATTAGAACAACATGTCTCATTAGTTTTACATCATTCTATTTATAGCATCATTCATACGCTGAAAACAAAAATATCACCATCTTAATTATAAAGTTGTACTAGTTATATATGTTATAGTTGTACGAGTTATACTAGTTCTAATTGTACTAGTTGTACTAGTTTGAGTTATACTAGTTTGAGTTATACCAGTTGCAATAGTTAGAGTTGTACTAGTTTTACAAGTAATACTTTGCGTTCATCTTTCTCATGAACTCGTACATAAAAGATGAAATTCAGATTTCAACTTCAAGGGATAAAACTAGTAAATTCTTGAATAATTGTCTACAAAGACTACATAACAGTGAAAACCTTGAACATACATGACCAAAGAAGGACCCTAGAGATCACAGTGAATCCTCTCTAACGGTCTAGATGTTACAGATGTAGAAGAAGAAAAAGGAAGCTTAGAGATTTTGCCAAGAGCACATGCTTCACAAAACTTCTTGGTAACTTTATCAATGTATATAGCTTTACTTGAGACAAACTGCTGGAGGACCTGCGGATTTGGGTGACCAAGGCGCATATGCCATACTTCATCACTAGTATATTGTTGCCGTGTGGAGTAGTAAACAAGATGAGAAGGCTCCTACAGCTTGTAAAGACCAATACGGTTGCTTCCATTTACCAACAAATTCTGAGTGTGTTTGTCCTTAATAAGTACACCATCACAATCAAACTCGAATGAGAAAGAATAATCCTGTGTAAACTTAGACACAGAGATAAGTGATTTCGCAAGATCTGGACAAACAAATACATCTCTAAGAGGAAACTATTGTTGATCCGGTATGAGTGATTGGAAGGAAGCTGGCGTCGCCCACCATAACTGAATCATTGCCATTGTAAGGCTGAGATGGTTGAAGACGAACTGGTTTGATCATACAAGCTCTTAATCTCCTTAAGATATTCTACCATAGGCTTATCATTCTTAGAGACAGTTTGTAACTTACGTTGAAGCTCAAACAGCTTTGAGGAAGATACTTGACCAAAGGGAGCCACGAGAATGTTCCAGACATCCTGAAGTGTTTGCTGCGGCAACCAGTGTGAGAAGATCTTCGGAGAATGAGCCAAGCAACCAGGCTTGATGACTTGATTGAATACAGAGTTCAAGGTAATCACGGTGAGGAGAAAATATATAAGCCTCGAAGATGTTAACGAGTTTGTTTGCTGATGCAATCCTCAGATGACTAAATTAATCTGGAAGCATAAATTTTTTCATTTGTTTGAATAACATATAGAAAGAAAATAAGAAGACAAGAGGCTATATACTTGGAGGCCTGCAGTCATGGTAGGACAGTTGCTGAGTACTGACTGTTTCTAATTTCCCTTCACATCCGTCGCGAGCAATCCTTTACTGATTTGTTCTCGCTAAAGAAAGATTTGAGCCTTGTTGCGTCAATGTCCACAAATGACGCAAACTCAGCATTAGGTGAGGCTTCCCCATGTAGGTCTTTAGACTCATGGATCTTCATGACTTCCTGCTGACTTGGGGAATCAAACGTTTTAGTATAGTCTTGTATATTTGATGTAGCGGAAGCTACGATAATACAAAGATCTTATTTAGTCTAAGAATACCTAAGATCAATGTCTTCTTAAATTCGTTGAGATCACCAATGATCTACCGAAAACAAGGAGCAAAGAGAAAACTCTCAATTTTATTAATCAATTCATAAATTGTATACAACTCTAGGCTTAAATGCCTATTTATATGAAAACCAAATAACCTTAAAACTATTAAAAATCTTTAAGATAATGTTAACTAATTAAGATAAATATCAAAATAATAATAGATGTGTTATAGACCAATTGGTGTGGATGCAATAACCATAAGGATTGGACCAAGACCAAGACAAGACCAAACCGGATCCGACCTAACCGGCTAGAGAGAGAAACTCGGCAATGACTTAAACCTAATGTGCATTGGTTTAGTGTTTTCCTTTTCAATGTTTATCTAGGAATTGTTATCTTTCCATTTATGTTAATGACGGTATATTGTAACTCCCTATATATAAAGGGCACCATCGATTGATACATGAATAAGAATCACAAGTTCCCCCATTACTTTTACAACACGTTATCAGCATGATACGTCTCTAAAACCCTAAGCTTTATTCAAAACTCATAAACCCTAAATACTCAGCCGTCAATAACCCTAAGTCTAAAAACCATCGCTTCAATCTAATCTCTCCATCGCATACATCCTATACGATCAATCCGGCTACACCCTATCAAGCATAGCAGCCGATACACCACCGACTGCAATTGCCACCCGCGTGCACCCGAGAAGGAACCAACACCCGATAGAGATCAATCGGTCAACCCGCGGACACACGACCACACTCACACATCATATACACCTGAAAATCACCACAATCACCACCCGATAGCAATCAAGACCATCCGACCCACGAACCAGCAGCTCCCGGTACACACATAGTCACCACCCGATAAGCTCAAAGACCTGCGACCAGTCGTACGTGACCCTTGACCAATCTAGGTGGACCGATCAACTGTACTTGAGGTTATGGTAATCCGATCAAACCCTAATTTACAAATTGATCATAGAAATTTGCTAGGTTGCTGGATAGTATAGAGAACCTCATCCTGATCACATAAGGTAAAAATCCATTGATTAATTGATAGTCTGAATGCAAATCACATAGAAACCGGGTGCTAGGTTGTTAATCAATAAAAACCCTAATCATAAGACTAATTATAATTCAATTAGGATTGCTAGAACCCTAAACCTAAATCGGCCAAATAACCCTAATTACAATCTAATTAGGTTTGCTAATTGTAAACCAATTAGGTTTAATTATAAAACTGAATTTGCTTGATCGTTTTGTTTGTTTGTTTGATTGATTGATCACCTAGAAACTACTTGTTAGGATTGCTAAATAAAACCGATTGATTGTTTGTATGGTTCAACCACATGGTCTAATACATGAATCCAATTAACATAACCTAATAGGTTGCTAGATTGAATCGACCACATACCTTGTTAAGTTGTTAGATTGCGTCATTCTCGTACTGGCCGTATGGCAACGCATCATACTTATAAACCGGCCATTGTTCAATGAATCACCATTGTCTTGATTGCAATTGAACTTAGAAACCCTTATGATAGGATTATAAAATCTGAATTCTAAAACTTATGATCATATGATTTCAGATGTCGAAAATCAATAACTTAGAATATGCTGCCCTAAATCTCTCTGGAGATAATTACCTTCAATGGGCGCTTGATACCAAGATCATCCTAAAGTCTGAAGAGCTCGGTGAAAGTATCATAGATGACAATAATGTCAGTGAGAAAGATAGATACCGATCCACACTAATAATAAGACATCACTTGGCAGAGAGTCTCAAGGATTAGTACTTAACTATTGAAAATCCTCTTGAGCTTTGGACAGAGCTGAAAAGAAGATAGGATCACCAAAGAACGGTGATCTTACCAAGGGCTCATTATGATTGGAGGAACCTAAGGATCCAGGACTATAAGTCTGTGGATGAGTACAATTCTGCACTGAGATCGTTTCAAAGTTGAAACTTTGTGGAGAAACGGTTACAGATAAGGATATGCTTGGGAAAACCTTTTCCACGTTCCACACAAGCAATGTATTACTTCAACAACAATATCGTAAGAAAGGCTTCACCACTTATGCTGATCTTGTTTCTTGTTTGCTCCTTGCTGAGTAGAACAATGAATTGCTAATGAGAAACAATGAGATGAGACCTCCAGGATCCACACCATTACCTGAGGCACACGCAGCCACTGATGCTGATAAAGAGGCTAACCACGTCCATTCTAATTGCCAACACGTACGAGGCCGTGGAAAGTGGCAAGGACGTGGCCGTGGTCAAGGTTCTTATGGCCGCGGTCGAGGAAGCCCATACGGTTGAGATTATGGCTGAGATAGAGTCCAAAGTAACTCGTATGGTCGAGGAAATGGACGAGGCCGGGGGAATTCTTTCACACCCTCACAACCGACCAAATCAGTGTGCCATAAGTGTGGCATGAGCAATCATTTGGCAAAGACTTGCAGGACTCCCAAGCATCTATGTGATCTCTATCAGGAGAGTTTAAAGGGAAAGAATCCTGAAGCCCATATGACGATCCAAGATGATGAAAATGACCTTGATCATGAAAATGATGCTTTATTAGAATATGAGACTTCAGATTGTTTTAAAAATGATAAATGATTTCGACATTTGTTATCTTTTCTTGTTTTATTTTAAAACTTGATTTGGTGATTTAAATTTCTATGTTTATCATTTTTATGTTTCATTTCTATGATTGTCATTTCTGTTTTGACTTAAGAAATGACATTATCTACTGGACTATATCAAACTAAAGTCAGTATGATTGAGGCAAATGCAACTTTTAATAAAACAGCCATCAAAAATTTCACTTTATGGCATGACCGGCTTGGCCATCACGGTTCAAACATGATGCGTAAGCTGATATCAAACACCAGAGGCCATACACTTAAAGAAAAATGCATCATCCCTAAGCACCTAACGTGTGCATCTTGTTGACAAGGGAAATTGATCGTTAGGCCATCACCAGTTAAGGTGACAAAGGAAACTACAAACTTTCTGGAAAGAATTCAGGGCGATATTTGTAGACCAATACACCCACCATGTAGGAATTTTAGATATTTCATGGTCCTTATAGATGCATCGACCATATGGTCGCACGTATGCTTACTATCGACTCGTAACTTAGCATTTGCCAGATTGCTCGCTCCGATAATAAGATTACGAGCTCATTTTCCAGATTTTCCTTTGAAGACTATATGTCTTGATAATGCTGGTGAATTCACATCTCAAGCGTTCAGTGATTACTGTATGTTCATGGGGTGACAGTGGAACATTTCGTGGCACATGTACATACATAGAACGGCTTAGCCGAATCATTTATAAAACACATTGAACTTATAGCCCGACCATTTCTCATGAGGTCGAGGTTGCCGGTTTCGGCATGGGGGCATGCGGTCCTCTATGTGGCCGAGCTAATACGCATCCGACCATCTAGTGAACATAAATATTCCCCATCACAATTACTAACGAGTCAAGAGCCAGACATTTCCCATATTAAAACATTTGGATGTTCTATTTATGTTCCAATTGCTCCACCACAGAGAACAAAGATGGAACCTCAGAGGAGGATGGGGATATATGTTGGATTTGATTCTCCCACGATCATAAAATACCTTGAGCCAACTAAGGGCGATTTATTTAAGGCCAGGTATGCGGATTGTCATTTCAATGAATCCGAACTTCCAACATTAGGGGGAGATCAAAAGCTGGTAAAAGAAATAATAGAAATGAAAGAAATCTCATGGAATCAAACATCCATAACATGGCAAGATCCTCGGACTCAAGTGTGCGATCTTGAGGTCCATAACATAATTCATTTACAAAAGCTAGCTAATCAATTGCCAGATTCCTTTGCTGACCCAAACAGAGTGACTAAGTCACATATACCAGCTGTTAATGCACCAATAAAATTAGATGTCCAAATGGGGCACAGTCAAGTTATTACTGAGTCTATGGTACGTCTCAAACGTGGTAGACCTATTGGTTCCAAAGATAAACAACCTCGGATAAAGAAAGGTACAACCGAGAACGGAACCCCAGACATAGCCGGCCTTACCGAGGCATGGCCGAACTCGAGCAGACGTCCTCAGACGCGGTCGATGAACCAACCAGTCCGACCACAGTCGATGGTCCGGACAGAAAAACCATAGTCGATGGTTCGATTGTACCGACCAATGATGCTCGGGATGCCTTGCATCATGGTACTGACGGTCCTGAGAAAAATGAGATCTCAATAAATAATATATTTTCTGGAAAGAAATGGAATAGAAAAGATTTCGACATCAGTGATATATTTGAATATTAAGTAGCACTTGAACTGATGGATAATGAGGATCATGAACCCACGTCTATATATGCATGCATGCAAAGATCAGATTGGCTTAAGTGGAAAGAAGTCATAAACGTGGAGTTAAATTCTTTAAAGAAAAGAGGTGTTTCCGGTCCAATAATCCGAACACCATTTGATGTCAAACCAGATGGATACAAATAGGTCTTTGTGAGAAAGAGAAATGAAAATGGCGAGGTCGTCAGATACAAAGCTCGACTCATAGCACAAGGATTCACACAAAGACCAGTAATAGATTATGAGGAAACTTATTCCCCTGTGGTGGATGCAACGACTTTTAGATTCCTAATAAGTCTGGCAATAAGAGAAAATTTAGATTTACGGTTAATGGATGTTGTAACCGCATACTTATATTGTCCACTGTATAATGACATCTATATGAGGATCCCAGAGGGTATAGAAACGAAAGATAAAGATGGATCTCGAGATCAACACTGCATTAAACTAAACAAATCACTATATGGACTTAAACAATCCGGCCGGATGTGGTACAATAGATTGAGTGAGTACCTAGTGAAAGAAGGATATAGAAATGATCCTATCAGTCCATGCGTTTTCATAAAGAAATTTGATAACAAGGGCTTTGTGATTATAGCAATATATGTGGATGATTTAAACATCGTTGGAACCTCTGGTGAGATCGCCCAAACAGTCGAATATCTAAAGAAAGAATTTGAAATGAAAGACCTAGGCAAAAAAAAATTCTGTTTGGGATTACAACTTGAGTATAGAAATGATGAAATCCTTGTGCATCAAATGACATATACAGAAAAGATACTCAAGAGATTTAATATGGCCGAGTCTCACCCTTTGTCAAGCCCTATGGTCGTGAGATGTCTTGGCCCGGACACTGACCCATTTCGTCCAAAGATGGATGGTGAGGATGTCTTTGGTCCCGAAGTGCCATTGGTGCCTTAATGTACTTGGCAACTCACACATGGCCTGCCATATCTTTTGCCATGAACCTCTTGTCCAGGTTTAGCTCTTGTACGACCAAAAGGCATTGGGACGGGATCAAACATGTTCTGCGTTATTTAAAAGGAACAAAAGATTTAGGTTTGTTTTACACTAACCTTAACAAAGAATCTTTAGTTGGTTTTGCTGATGCAGGTTATTTATCTGATCCACACAATGCAAGGTCACAAACAGGCTATGTTTTCACGCATGGTGGTACGACCATATCATGGCGTTCTATGAAGCAAACCATCTCGGCCACTTCATCCAATCATGCCGAGATTTTGGCTATCCATGAGGCAAGCCGTGAATGTGTGTTGGTTAAGATCAATGACCCAACACATCCGAGATGACTGTGGGATGTCTGAAGATAAGGAGCCAACCGTGATGTATGAAGATAATGCAGCATGTATTGCTCAGCTTAAAGATGGTTACATCAAAGGGAACATGACGAAACATATCTTACCCAAATTCTTCTTCACACACGAGCTGCAAAAGGCAAAGGAGGTTCAAGTGGTCCAAGTGCGTTCAAGTGAGAATTCAGCTAATCTATTCACTAAGGCATTACCGACTTCTACATTGAAGAAACTCATCCATCAGATTGGAATGCGTCGGTTAAGAGACCTTCAGTGATGCATTCAATAGGGGGAGTAATACGGTTCTACTCTTTTTCCTGACCATGGTTTTATCCCAAAAGGGTTTTACAGGTTAGGTTTTAACGAGACAACATACCAAACGTATTACAAGCTCTATATGGTTATAACATCCAAGGGGGAGTGTTATAAACCAATTGGTGTGGATGCAATAACCGTAAGGATTGGACCAAGACAAAGACAAGACGAAACCAAACCGGATCCGACCTAACCGACTAGAGAGAGAAACTCGGCAATGACCTAAACCTAATGTGCTTTGGTTTAGTGTTTTTCTTTTCCATGTTTATCTAGAAATTGTTATCTTTCCATTTATGTTAATGTCGGTCTACTGTAACTCCCAATATATAAAGGGCACTATCGATTGATACATGAATAAGAATCACAAGTTCCCCATTACTTTTACAACAAGATGGAAAATTTAGAATATTTGGAATATATCCAAATATCTCTCTGCATCATTTGATTGGCAAAGATGTTCCTTGATGACATCTCCCTTCTCAGTAATATCACTGGAGGGAGCTACATTTGACTGACTCTCCTCTCCTTCTGATCTCTTACTTTCAATCTTATCCCTTATTTCGCTCCATTCCTGACCTTCAAAATGATTTCCATCTGCCAGAGAGATTTACTTCACATAGGTAAAACATGTTCTCAAATGATCCCTCAATCGTATGCAACTTAGTACATCCTGAAACGTCAATGACCTCGAGGTTTGAGAGTTTTTGGATGTTTGGTAGAACTTCTAGTTTGGTGCAGTTCTTCATGAGGAGTTTGGTAAGATTGGCTAGCTCCTCTATGGTAGTCGCCAACTCGCTAAGATTAGTACCGGAGAGATTAAGAGTTTTGAGTTCCTTCTTATCCTCGAAGCACACTTCAAGCATTTCCACTAAGCTCGTAGTGCCAGAAAGATCAAGAATTTGCAGACCTGACAAGGGCTTTAAACTAGGCAACCTTCTCAATTTGCTGCAGTTGCGTAACAGCCGCGTAACGGAGTGAAGCTTCTCTCCTACGTCAGAGTCCTGGAATATTGGTAGCCGCTCTATTTGGCTCTCGGAGAAGTCAAGGAGTTGAAGTTTTGTGAGGTGATAGAATTTTTTGTTTTTTCTTTTGTTTTTCTTCTCTCCTTTTGTGTTGTCGAAACACGTCTGCAGTCCACAAGCACCGGAAACATCAACAACCTCAAGCTTTACAAGTTCCTGTATGTCTGGTAAATCTTCCAGTAAAGGACAGTCCTTGATGATGAGACAGTGAAGTTCTGTCAGTTCAGAAATGCTTGAAGGGGAAGTTGTGATCTGAAGCCTAGAGAGATGAAGACTTTGAAGTTTAGACAATGCCTTGAAGAATCCATCAGAGATTTTCTTCAAGGAGCTGGCGCCAGAAACTTCAAGAGCATGTAGTCCTCGGAGAGCCTGAAGCTTCTCAATATCTGTCACTAGATCACAGTCCCTGATTACAAGAACCCGGAGTTTGAGAAGATTTGAAAAAGCTGTGAAAAAAGGTTCCAGTGTGGGTTCGAACAGGCCAAGTACTTCAGGATCACTCAGCTTCTTGAAATACTTTACAGGAGTTTCACGACGCAGACGGTCTCCACTAACCAGAATCGTGGAAACCGTGTCTCCTTTCTTTGCTTGCACTGTTTTAATCATATCATCTATCTGAGTGATTTTCCCTATACCTTTTCCCTTGTCACCACAATAGACTCTACAGAATCTAAGTCTTGCTCTTCCAAAAAGCCCATCACGTCGAGGATCAATTAAAGTTCTCATGGCCCTCTCTAGTACCACCACATTGTTTTCTTGTATCTTCAGCATTCCACGGTTTATAAGCTCCATCAAGATTAAATGACCATCTTGGTATGCCTTTTCGACGGACTTAACAGGATCAAAGTAGCCTTCAAGTATCCATTGTGTGATCAGGTCACGGTAGTAAACACTGCCACAGTGCTCAAAGAAGTCCAAGCTATGCCAAAAACAATCCAAGATGGCATCCTTCAATGAAAAACCGAATTTCAACAGCTCATATGCAAGACGCAGGACTGGAATGATAGCGCTCTCAGAAGAACCTGGACGAGCAGCTGAGAGAACTTCTTCTATCTTTTTTTTTTAGTTTATTTCCTTCTTCTGTACCAGGACTGCTTGGAGTACTCCGCTTTAGAGTCTTGGCTAGCACGACGATTGCAGCTGGTGAACTCTTGCTCTTTTCCACCATGTCAGATAATAATTCCTTGTAGGTCTCCCAATCTTTCATTATACATCCAAATAAATACTTCAAATTAAGCACATTGATTGAATGAAGTAAAGCCTCTGACATATCCGTGGTATGGAACTTGAACTCATCATCTGTAGCCGCTTGCGTATCATCTCCAGTAGTGAGCACACCTTTCCCATCTGGCTCTATAACGGGTGCCTTGGGGCTTGGGGCTCAGGTTTCCTCTCATTTTCGATGTGTTGTGATTTGATTTCTCCATCTGAATCATTTTCGCTGTCATCCTGGTCACTCTTTATATCCTCTTTCACACCTTCCCCAGAAGCCTCTGAAGGCTCCTCCGCTTCTTTTCTTCTTGTAATAAGAATCTTGAGACAATTCTTCTGACCTTTAAGATAATTTTGTTATGTAAGAAACGTCTCAAGTTTCAGTTCCTTCATCACCTTGTCTTCACTAGTCTTGTTTCCTTCATCATCAAGAATCAATAGAAGATACAGCGGTCCTGTGTATATGATATCCTTCTTCTCTCCTTCAGCAGTCGTCTTCCCTGCTACAGTCTGTTTCTCCTTTCCATCAGCAGGTTGCTTCTTCACATTTTACGCAGTCATCCTTCGCTTTCTCAGCCACCTCTTTTGCTCTTGTCTCCGCCTCTTTTGGTTCTTTCACCTTTTCTATTTCCTCAATTATCATCTTCTTCAAATCAACTAACAAAGCATCCGGCTTCTTCTCCTCCTCATCTTCATCTCTATCATCCACTTCAGTCTCTTCAAAATCAGAGTAGAGACATAACTGGGAAGCTATGTTCTCGTAAAGCGACAATTCATCATCAAACTTCTTGTTAAGATGCAAGCAGATGGTCAGAAAACAATGGCCAGTACCAGTAGCATGCTCTCCCACCATCTTGGCTAGCCTAGTCTTCCCGATTCCAGCTTCACCAGAGAGAAAAACCATCTGAAGGCCACCTCATCCTAGAACTTCCATTATATCTTTACACAACTTATCATCCTTTTCCTTTTGACGCAAGTCTGCATACTCCATATCTGAGAAATAAAACTGCATTAGAGCTTCAAAATGGACAAAAAATTGGTACCCTTTTCATTATCTTAACTCAGAAGTTGAAAAACAAAATCTAACACAAAAACTTTGGATCTTTTATCTATCCATCTATCACCTTCTCAAATTGGGAACGGTAGCAAACAAGACACCAAGCAACCAAGTACAAAAAAAAATATTGGTGCCCTTTTCATTATATCTTAACCAGGGCGGCCCTGGCCCTGAAATTTCGTGGACTTGAAACAAAATAGAAAATGGAGATACATTACATCATTATGGATTTTATTGATGCTTGTAGCTGAGAATAGAAGAAACCAAAAGAAAAAGAAATTTGACAAGAAAAAGTATTAAAGAATAGAGTAAAAAATGAAAACATTGTTGACAAAAAAAATGAAAATATTACTGCAAAATAGATATTTAGTTTTATGGGTGTATTCTTTTAATTTATTGGATCACCTAGCCAAGTGAATTAATTAGTTACTAACTTCGTATGATAAAACCGAAAATTTAACATAGAAGATTTAATTCTTTATTTATCTATTACTTTCTCAAATTGGTACAAGACAGAAATCAACACAGTTATGAGCTAGCTATCAAACAATTCGTACAGATCTACGGGACCATGATTTCATAAATAATTTGCAGAATGAAGCATAGAGTAAGCTATACAATGAATCAGGAAAAAAAAATCGAAGGGGATAGTAACCTTCACAAGTCTCCGCTATGATCGGATCAAGTTATGTAATGATCCATATGGCTTTCAAAAATGCTATTACGACCCTATCATAATTTTATTTTATTTTAATTTAAATTTAAATTAAAAAGTAGATAAAATAACTAAAAATTTTAAAGATTTCAAGATATTTACAGATCCATATCATTCTTATCCTACCCAGAATCCAACCCGTAATCAGACCCATATGTTTTTCTCTATATTTAATATGTTTCAGAAGTTAGTAGAAAATCAGTTCAATTGCAAAGTTCATATGTTTCATTGTCATGGGGGTGGGGAATTTACAAACAAGGTTTTCTTACAACACTTTCAAGAACATGGAATACAACAAAACATCTCTTGTCCTCATACTCCACAACAGAATGGATTTGTCGAGAGAAAACAAAGACACATTATTGAGTTGGGTTTATCTATGATGTTTCAAGGCAGATTACCTCAAAAACTAAGGTAGAAGCTTTCTTCACGGCAAAAGTTTTCAGCAATCTTCTTCCTTCTACTGCTCTTGAAGAAAAGAAGTGACCATATGAGAAGTTGTTTGGAAAACTCCTGAATACTATGCGTGTGTTATCCAACACTTCGATACTATACTATAAATAAGTTTAATCCTCACTTTTTGAAATATGTTTTTTTTTTGGCTACAATGAAAGATATCAAGGATATCTGTGTTTGTTTCCACCCACCAGACGGATTTACATAAGTCGACATGTATTGTTTGAGGAATCTGTTTTTCTGTTCCTTGACACTTACTCATGGTTTGGTGATTCAAAAACCACTACTTCGTTGTTTAGTGCCTTCACAAATGTTTTGAGAAAAAATCTTACTCACAACAGCATCTACCTCTGCAACTTCAGTAAAATCAACAGCTTCTTCAACCTCAGCATCAATGAATGCATGAACAACATCAGTGATACGTCCTAGATTCGGACATGATCACCCAATCGGACTAAGGGGATATGAACTCGCCAAAGGGGGAACTGGTGGAATGAGTGGTGACACAAAGGGTTTTGGAAGGCCCAATTATACTACCAGATTTCGATCGTTGCCAGATGTGACGCACCGGTCCAACAAAAGAAGGTTCGAAACTTGGAGATAACCTAACCAAGAAACTAAGAAGTATTCTAAACAAAGAACAAAGAGATAAAATCATAAAAGGGGGAAAATCTATGATTTATTTTGTGGCTCTTAGGCCCTATTTATAGGATTACAAGTTGTAGAAATGCAAAGAAAATGTCATAAAAACAAGGCATAGAAGACCAAAAATAAAAACTTGACTACATAAATGTGTTGACTGAAAACAAAGACTAGATCTGGTCTTCCACACGGTTTTGACTTGTCTTGGGACTCTCCTTTGACTGTTTGGTCGAAAATATTGCAAGGAATATCTTGTTTACTTCTTGGGCAAAGTTGTGAACAATATAAATGTTTGGATCCACATTTCGGCCCAAATGCAGTCCAAAACAAGCCCATTCGTCAAGCATGTTTTCCTTAGATTTTATGATAATTTTGGCCCATGGAAATGACTTATAAACTTGAAGAGTCTGGCTTGGTTCATCAGAAAGGGAGTTGACCGATTGTATCTTCTCGGGTGGTCGAACTAGCTCGGAAGATCGAACTAGCTCGCTCAGCTCGTCCAAATGAGTGTCAATCCAGCTCAGCTCGTCTAGGATAGTGTAAGTCCAACTCACTTTAGTATTCAGCTCATCCAAGATAGTGTCAATTAGCTCATCCATCTCCAAGGCAGTGTCGGTCCAGCTCACCTGAATGCGCACATGTCTAAATTCGCGAGAACTGAAGATCACCTGGTTTGTAAAATGGCATAACTCCTTCTGAACTCCATTTGAGCTGATTCTTCTTTTAGGATCTGTGTAATTGAGATGAGCATATTATCCAAGTGATTTCATGCATATAAACCTCGTGGTTTGGAAGATATAAGTCAAACAATGAACATATATCATTACTGCTTCCCATGATATTTTTAAAGTTAATTGATCGTTGCTTCCACTTAGTAAATCCTTCCTTTTCCAAGTTAGATCCTGGCTCTACCATGGTCTGATCAGCATGATCTGATGGTAAAACCTCGTTTGAGTTGATCTGGTTGACAAGATCACCACCTTGGGCCGTATCCATGATCCAAGCAGGTCGGTGCTCGAACCGGGGCACATCATACTCTCCATATTCAAAAGGATTTGTCCTCAAATCCATTTTACCTGAATTAAAAGAAAATGAATCAGACAAAAAGATTTTTAAAAACAAGTAAAATTCAATGAAGGATAAATTTGGAGAGAAACTTCCTTGGAGTTTTGAACTTATTTCCCTCAAGTATTTCGAGTTTCATGTTTCAAGAACACAAGTGTGGTGTCGTCCTTCTTTGCTTGCTTCCATCTGAAATTGATCCTTTATATCCTGCACTTTCAAAACAACTAGAGAAACCACATCAAATCTGTGAAATAAATAATCAAAGAGTTTCTCTATCCTTAAGACATCAAAAACATGATTCAAGCTCTTAGGATAATCATCAAGCACGTGGACAAGCATCAAGCAAGTAAACTGATCGCCAAAAGTTGGTTTACTAATTTTAAAATCAGGCACAACTGTGAAAATGTTATGAAAAGAATGAGACAGTGGTAATTTCAAAAAATTCTAATCATGAATGAAATCAAAATGATTCTCAGATTTAAGCAATTTTGGTTCATGCTCTTTCCTACACCAAATCTCTTTCAAAGTACAGCTTAATGAAAACTATTCATGAAAAGGTTTAAGCAAAACATTTTTCAACCAAGTAAAGATGTGTTTTCGCTTAGAAACTCTCGAATTAAAAACGTTCTCATGAAGAACAAAGACAATCAACCCATGGCCCTTACAATGCTTTTCGTTTTGACAGGAGGTTGACTGAGGAATCATCTTTGGTTCATTGAGGATCAGCAGCTCCAACTGTTTTTCTTGTGGTGAACTCTTTGCTGCCTCTTTTGTTGGGTTTTCTTTTAGTTCACCAACATGAAAAGAAAGAAGAAAACACTCAAGATAGATGGGCACGTCAAAGGTAACCTGATTCCTGCTATGAAACTTAACAGATTCATCAGCACAAATAAATTTTAGAAGTTTTAAAATTACCTCTGGGTGCTTGGCTATGTGATGAAAACTGTACTGTCTTTGCACTAACCGGTTTTGGTGGATGGCTCATATCTTCATAATTCCATAGCCATTTCTCCTGGTTTCGGTCTTTATGGAAAGTTGAGAGATTCATCTTGAATCCTATGATCGGCTTTGGCTCAGGCCGCCTCTTTCTTGGGCCTGACTCTTCTTTAGAAGTCTGGTACTCGCGGATAGATGGACTGGAGAACCTCCGGTTTGGAAAATCATAACTCCTTCCTCCGTGAAGATTTTCATGTGATTCCAAGCCTCAGTGAATCCTTGATGAGTTGGCTTTATATGAAAATTAGATTCATGGAAAAATACCTTTTTAATGTTGAGATATTATCCTTGGACTGAACCTCTGTCGCTTGCATCTCCAAGGTAGCTGGTTTGGACAATAATGCATTTCTAAAACTCAGGCTGTTGGGCATGTTCAATGCTCTCATTTCTCAGAGGCTGAAACTGTATTTCCTGGACACTCAAAACAGACACTAAAATACCAGGATCATATGTGCAAGACAAGTACTTGTTCAAACCAAAAATCAAGAACTCTTTTCCAAGAACAAGTAGCACACATTTCAGCCTTCCAAGATGCACTTCAAACTAGAAATTATAGACCAGAATGGTGTCAAGGCATGCAACAGTATGATTCATTTTTGAAATATGCCAATCCTTCTCAAAATCAGAACACAAAAGAGTAAGTTCAGATTGAGAATCATTGATCAAAAGTTGAAGGCGTTTTTCAAAGAAATTGTTGTAAACCAAGATATCATCAATGCTCAAAACAATACAATTATCACGAAATGATCTCAGAAAATGCCAAGTTTTATCAGTTTTAGAACACACAAGATCAAGCTGCAAAACCGAATCACATAAATCAAGATCACAAAAATCAGTTTTAGTTTCAAGTGATTTATGTTCAAGAAACTTCTTAATCAAAATTCCGTCCAAGGCATAAGAGGATGCAAACAAATCATCAGTGATCAGTGAATCTATAGAAGAACTCAGATCAAAGCCATTTCTTTTGAAAACAAATGAATCAAAAGATATTCTAGCACAAAAATCTGTATGTTGCAAATCAAGATTAAATTTACTTTTCAAGAGGATGAAATCCTTTGTTATGTTCCAAGAACTGATCAAAGCTCAAAATATTTCCAGAAGTCATGCCATTGACTTTTTGGAAACGTGGTTGATCAAGAAGTTCTTCAGGTTTAAAAATTTTAAAAGAATTAATCATGTTTTCAAAAACAGAATCTGAAACACGAATTTCTTTTACTTTTTCAAAACCAAAACATTTCACATCTTGAGAACTGATCTTAACAAAAAATTAAGGCATAGAATTAATCAAATCAGATCCCTCACAGTGCTTTGTGAACAAAGGAGTAGGAGCTATGCCAGGTTCAAAGCAAAGATGGTTCTCCATGTTGTTGGATGTTATGCTTAATGCTTCTTCATCAAAGATTGAACCGAGTTTGTCTTCCTCATCAAAGATGGGACCTATACCATCGTTCAAGGGTCTCCTAGTGTCAAGACGTGGTCCTTGATGTGGGTAGTCCAAAGGCTCTTCCTCAAAAACATGTGAACCTAGAACAAGACTACTCGGATGCTCCGGTTCAAAACATGTTAGTCCATTAGTCTCTTCGTTATAAATATCAAACCTAAGATCAAGTTTTGGAGAAAAAAGATCACATTCATCCTCACAAATGATCAAACTTTCCATTAGATCTTCATCATAAATGGGTAAAGAATCTGAAAAATCTTTTAGATCTTTAAGGTGGTTTTCAGATTTACCATTGGGTGTTTCACTGATGAATATTGATGGCTCAGCTACAGGTGCACGTGTGGATGTGCTCTTTTTGTGGCTCTTGCTGACGTTCTTGAGTGCTTTCACCACTACCTCTACAAGGTTGTCACAAAACTCTTGGACTTCAAAATGGCTGAAAATCCGTCTTTGAACAGCTTCATCTCTGGACGTTTTAGACTGCTCTTTGCACCTCTGGTTAGGCTTCTCATGTGGTTTTCTTATGGTTGGCACTTCCTGGACAGTAACAAACTCATCAAAAATATTCAAAGAATTTTGAGATGAAGATTTAAAGTAAGCATGTCGTTGGAAATTCTCTTTGCTACTCTTCTTGAGAAGACCAAACATATTTATCCTAAAAATTTTCAATACAAAAGGCTAGCAGAAAAAAAATCCTCACTTTTTCAGGTGTTTAATCTCCCAACTCAAGTGTTTCACTCGAAATTTGGATGGTCACTCAAGATTTTCTTCTCAAAGTTCTAAGAAAGACAATCCCAGTTTCCCAATGGGTTCTCCAAGCAAACAAACAATGAAGTGAGATAGGAAGATAAGAAAATTTGGTTTTGGAATCCTCTTTAACCTCCTCAAAGGCCGGATTTCTCTTCGGCCAGCAGACTTTCTCTTCCACCACCATACCACAAATCAAACTTTTCGAAATCTTTGAAACTCTTTTTTTTATCTTTTTTTTTATATATATAGTGGATGGTAATGAGGGGCTAAAATTCAAGATAGAAAGAAGAAGAAGTGTTTAAAGAAATGTAAATGGAAGATGAGAAGATGAAAAGATAATATCGGTTGAGTGGCTCTGATACCACTTGATACGTCCTAGATTCAGACATGATTACTCAATCGGACTAAGGGGATATGAACTCGCCAAAGGGAAAACTGGTGGAATGATTGGTGACAAAAAGGGTTGCGGAAGGCCCAATGATACTACCAGACTTCGATCGTTGCCAAATGTGACGTACCGGTCCAACAAAAGAAGGTTCGAAACTTGGAGATAACTCACCAAGAAACTAAGAAGTGTTCTAAACAAAGAACAAAGAGATAAACTCATAAAAAGGGGAAAAATCTATGATTAATTTCGTGGCTCTTAAGCCCTATTTATAGGATTACAAATTGTAGAAATCTAAAGAAAATATGCTAAAAACAAGGCATAGAAGACCGAAAACAAAGACTTGACTACATAAATGTGTTGACTTAAAACAAAGACTAGATCTGGTCTTTCACACTGTTTTGACTTGTCTTGGGACTCTCCTTTGACTGCTTGGTCGAAAATATTGCAAGGAATATCTTGTTTACTTCTTGGGCAAAGTTGTGTACCATAGAAATGTTTAGATCCACATTTCGTCCCAAATGCAGTCCAAAACAAGCCCATTCGTCAAGCATGTTTCCTTAGCTTTTATGATAGTTTTGCACCATGTACATGACTTAGAACCTTGAAGAGACTGGCTTGGTTTATCAGAAATGGAGTTGACCGATTGTATCTTCTCGGGTGGTCAAACCAGCTCGAAAGATCGAACTAGCTCGCTCAGCTCGTCCGAATGAGTGTCAATCCAGCTCAGCTCGTCTAGGATAGTGTCAGTACAACTCACTTGAGTATTCAGCTCATCCAAGATAGTGTCAATTATCTCATGCAGCTCCAAGGCAGTGTCGGTCCAGCTCACCTGAATATGCACATGTCTAAATTCGCGAGAACTGAAGATCACCTGGTTTGTAAATGGCATAACTCCTTCTTATGAACTTCATTTGAGCTGATTCTTCTTCGAGGAGCTGTGTAATTGAGATGAGCATATTATCCAAGTGATTTTATGCATATAAACCTCGTGGTTTGGAAGATATAAGTCAAACAATGAACATATATCATTACTGTTTCCCATGATATTTTTAAAGTTAATTGATCGTTGCTTCCACTTAGTAAGTCCTTCCTTTTCCAAGTTAGCTCCTGGCTCTACCATGGTCTGATAAGCATGATCTGATGGTAAAAACACGGTTGAGTCGAGCTGGTTGACAAGATCACCACCTTGGGCCGTATCCATGATCCAAACAGGTCGGTGGTTGAACCGGGGCACATCAATCAGCTTCAACATTTCAGTTGGGTATAATACCTTCTGTAACAATTACCACGGGAGAGAATCCATGTGGCGTTCGAAACTCACTATCTCAAAGTCCTCTATTTAAAGAAAGAGTTTTTCCACCTCTACCTCATTTAGTAACTCCTATCATAATTATCCGAGCTACAAAATTTTCAAAGACAAGATCAGATCAGATAACTCCTACATCTGCAACTTCTGCTCTCTGATTCTCAGTGCACCATCAGTTACAGTCAAACCAACGTCTCCGTTATTGACAAAATATAAGACTCAATCTCATACTTATGATTCTATGGTCCGACCTACTTCTGTTATCAGCCCTGCATCTTCTACAACAAGTCAAACAACTTCACCTGGGTCTGCAACCAACTAAACAACACACTTTGATTACAGGGTCTCAGGTTGGAGTGGTTAAACCAAACCCCAAATATGTTCTTCTCAATCACCGAGTTGCCTATACATAACCAAGAAGTGTTACTGGAGCTTTAAAACACAAAGGATGGAACAAGCAACTACAGATGTGTATGGGAATTTTATTGCCACTCGAAAATGGTCACTAGTTCCTCGTACACCAGATATGAACGTATTGGGAAGTAAATGGGTTCATAGAGTAAAGCTTAATGCAGAAGGTACCTTGGATAGATTTAAATCTCAGTTTTGAGCCAACTGTTCTAGACAAGAGGAAGGGATAAACTATTTGGAGGAATAAAGTCCGGTTGTTAGAACAACATCAGTTCGCACGGTTGTTCATATCTCAACAGTGATGAAATGGAACATCAAACAAATGGATGTATCAAACACGTTTCTTCACAGTGACCTCACTGAGACAATTTACATGAGTCAGCCAGCCGGTTTTGTTGACAAGGCTCACCCGAATCATGTTTGCAACCTACACAAGTCTCTTTACGGCTTAAAACGGTCAAAACACAATTGATAAATTTAGAGATTATTTACTGGAATTTGGCTTTGTATGCAGACTTAAACACCCATCTATGTTCATCTAGACAAAGAACAAAGACGTTATCATGCTGCTCCTGTACGTCGACGACATAGTTATTACAGAGAAAGCTTCAGCATCGATGGATAAGTTGTTGGAAGGTGTTAATAAGCAGTTTCGAATGAAAGACCTTGGGAAAATGAAGTATTATTTTTGGGCATTCAAGCGCAATTTCACCAATCGGGTCTCTTCATTTCTCAACAAAAATAAGCAGAGGATTTTTGGGTTGTTGCTGGCATGAATAGTTGTTACCCTATGCCAACCCCTTTGTCGTTACAGCTGAACAAGGATCCTGAACAAGAAAAAGAACTTTTCTCTAATTCGACATATTTTCGACGCTTGGCCTAAAAGCTTCAGTATCTCACCCTACGAGGCTGGACGTGCAGTTTTATGTTAGTTGTGTATGCAAGAAAATGCATGCTCTTCTATAACAGATTTTCATATTATCAAGCGCATCTTATGTTACATGAAAAGTACTCTAACGATGTGGATCAGCTTCTCGAAAGAAACATATATGACTCTTGAGGCTTACAGAGATAGTGACTTGGCCGGCTGTAATGAGACTCGCTGATCTACTGAAGATATTGTACATTCTTAGGAAATAACCTCATCTCTTGGTCATCATGCAAACAACTACCATGTCTCAAAGCTCAACAGAAGCTGAGTATAGATCTATGTTTGAAACAGAAAAAGAGATCATTTGGTTGTGTATTCTTCTTAAAGAATTGGATGTTCCTCTTCACACCACTCATGAGTTATGTTGTGATCATCTTTCAGCTTTTCTTCTAACAGCAAATCTGTCATTTCATGCAAAATCAAACACTTTGAGTTGGATCATCATTACATTCGTGAGAGAGTGGTATTAACATTCTTGGACATCAACAAATTGCAGATATTTTTACTAAATCCTTACCATATGCTACCTTCACGTCTCTAGGGTCCAAACTTGGCATATGCATAGCTCTCATACCGCGTTTGAGGAGGAGCAGTTAAACCATGTCAAATTAATATGCGCCAGCTTGTGTGGAAGCCCAAAGCAAAGAAACAAACGGAGCAAGGTTTAAGCCAGATAGAGACAAAGCCAACTCGAAATGAAGACACAAGCTAATGGTCATTAAAGAACAAAAGCATAGTGGATGACGTCGGAGGAGCGTTGAGCTCAGGTACGGAAAAACTGCTTCTCATCTAGACAACAAATAGGTTCGGCTTGATGGATGAAGCTCTGGATTGATGCCACATAGGATGTTCTTAGGGGTTTACCTTGATTCAATCTTGGTGTATAAATAAAACTCTATAAACGCAAGAAGGTTAAGCAAATATATTTCAATGAAAGCTTCAGTCTTTATCTCTTCAAACTAGTTTTCTGTTTATGCGTTTAGTATGCTGCGCTTGTTAACTTGTTATGCTGTCTTTGCAACTATAAGTATTAGAGAGAATACATCTCTTGCTTTTGGGTCTCGTAGTGATTTCTAACGAAATTCTGTTTTTGTCCTCTTTTTGAGGATGGCTTCAAAATCTAGATAAGATTTAATCTATTTTACAATGAATGTATGTGTTTCATCATTCTCTGTTTCTATTTCACCAATCAAAACCGACAACGTGACTGATGCTCTTGTGATATGGATTCTTCCTATTACCGCCCATGGATTGAAGCAAGAGAAGCATGTGCTTCCGGCGTAATCTTAAATATGTAATTTTTGGCCATATTTGTGCAAAATCTTTAGTGGTGTAACTGGTTCTAGCATGAAGTTTGCTCTAGGGAGGTGGCAGGTTAGATATATTTTGCTAATAATTATATTTTATATGTTTAATTGTTAATTTACAGGCCTATAATTATAATTTGCTTCAAGCCTCAATTTTTTAGGGGCGGGGCCTGATTCTTCCTTTGCGTATTTCCTTTTTAACAAATTTTTTTTCTGCATGTATGAGTATAAAAGGGCAGATGGTGTACAGAACATGAAACCAATAGAATGCTCCAAAATATGTTGAGTACTTAATGGATTGGATAGAGAATCAACTCAATGATGAGACCTTATTTCCTCAAAGGCTTGGTAATCACAATAATATCCATGTATTATAAAGTTTATCAATTAACGTCAACTACATCCAAATGTTACCGTGAAACATTAATGTTTTTTTTTTGCAGGAGCACTATTTCGTGTGTTAAAGTAAAAATAATATATTTAAAAATATTAATTTTTCGCATAACATAGGAAAATTCATAGTTACATGGTTTTTACACATTTCAAACTTATTAAAAATAGATATACAAGTACATGGTCTTACTAAATATATCACTAACTGAATGGTATATGTAAGCCTTGATCATAATAATCTTTATAATTTTTTTTTATAATATTAATGTCTATCCAGCTTGTCAAGTCCGAGGACAAACTCCTACTAGTAGAAATGTGTACCAATAACGAAATGAGTGCCTCAGTTCAAAACTCATAGCAGAAATGGAATGGTTTGAGGTTTCAGAGTTAACCAAGGAGAGAAACAATTGGATTCAAGTGGAAGATCTGGGTGGCCGGTTCATGTTCGTGGACTACCATTGCTCTTTTTCTTGCCTGCCTAATCAGATTCTGGGTTTCAGACCCAACTCTATAATCTTCAAGGGTATTTTTGGATGTTAAACGAATCAGCATCAGAGTAATGAGGTGTTTGAATTTGGTGAGCAAGGCTTTAGATCTTTTGAAGATATCCCTGGGTATATTCGGCTTTTCCCATCTCCCCCATGGATATTTTACAACGGATGATTCATCACAAAAAATAATTAACAAGAAAAAGATGTTTGCATCATCACATGTCAAACCCTAAAACAAACTATTTTCTAAATTTTTATGTATATCAACTAGCTTTCTCCTAATATGGCTCTATAATTTGGCATGGACTTGCG
Organism: Moricandia moricandioides; assembly: GCA_905132885.1. NCBI lineage: Eukaryota > Viridiplantae > Streptophyta > Magnoliopsida > Brassicales > Brassicaceae > Moricandia > Moricandia moricandioides. Next base: position 62,007 of record CAJHQQ010002313.1, read on the forward strand.
ACTCACTGCATGCAGTGCAAGTCCAAAGATAGAAAAGAAAAACCATATTTTAGTGGAAAAAAGTCAATAAAACAAAATTCTTAAAAGTTATTATTGTTCGCATCACTTGTGCTAAAAAATGGGCCTAAAAATTTAGTGCCCAATTCTGACTCTGAAAAATTCTGCACCTGGAAGAGTAAGCTTCACCTCTGATTTGTGGTTGTCATTGAAACGTGAGGGTTACATGTGTGTGACAACACATTACATTGGCCAGAATTTGAAGCTGAAAAGTAAAATACTGACGTATTGTGCTCTCCCACCGCCTCATACATGTATGAATGTTGCAATGAAGCTTCTTGAATCAGTTGAAGAGTGGGGACTAGAAAAAAATGTTCTCTCACACATTAGACAATGCTACAAGTAATGGTTCAATGCAAGATATTGTGAAATCTCAACTGCTTTTGAGGAATGATTTGTTGTGTGGAGGTGAGTTTTTTCATGTTAGATGTGCAGCTCACATACTTAACCTCATTGTGCAAGATGGTGTGAAGGTTATTAAAGACACTTTTCACAAATTTAGAGAGAGTATTAAGTATGTAACAATATGAGAGACGCGTAAGATGACGTGTAGAAAATGCGTGGATGTTGCTGGTATAAGGTGAACACTGGTTTGACAATGGATGTGCAGACAAGAAGGAATTCGACATTGTATATGCTTGAAAGAGCCCTTCCGTATTGTGAAGCATTTGTTATGTTGGAGATATATGATAGGAGAAACTATAAGTTTTTACTTACAGCTGAGGAATGGAGCAGAGCTGAATATATGTGTGTTTTTGGAGCCTTTTGCTAAGCTTACTAGTTTGATGTCAGGTTCAAAATAACCAACATTGAACTTGTATTGCTATAAGGTATGGAAGATCCATAATTGGCTTAATGTAAATGAGGAAAGCGATGATGAAATTGTCTGCAACATGGTGATACCGATGAAAGAGAAGTTTGACAAGTATTGGGAAAAAGTTAGTGATCTTTTTGCAATGACAGCTATCTTTGATCCATGCCTGAAGCTTCCAGTTGCAGAATATTTTCTAGGGAGGCTTGACATGAGTACACGTGATGAAAAAATGAAGAACTTGTGTTTGAAGCTGGAAACTTTGTTTGAATCATACGCCAAAAAATCAAAGTCAACCTCACCTTCTACTGAGCCTCGTGAGATAGATCAACAAAATGTTCATGGAGGACCGAAATGAACGTTTGAGAACTATGATGTAAGTCTCACATTCTGCTTTTTTTTAAATTAATTATGAAACTTAAGGAAATCATTTTTATAGTTTTTTTTTTAAAAACACTACATGAATTTTTTTCGTTTCGCAAAATTAGTGTTGTTGCGAGTGGAAAAACAATTCTCCAAGCTTATCTGGATGAACCTGTGGTAGATATGGATTGCTTTGAAATCTTACATATTCTCCAGTGGTGGAAAGATAATACTCATAGGTATGGCGATTTGCCAACAATGGCTTGTGATCTTCTTAGCATTCCAATCACAACAGTGGCTTCAAAATCCTCCTTTAGCATCGGTTCACGAGTTCTCAAACAAATACATGAGCCGTCTACTTTCAAAAAATGTGCAAGCTATGATATGTAATAATAATTGGCTAAAGGACTTAAATCTTGAGCGAGGTAAATTATTCACATTATCATATATTTTAGGATACCATGTTCTTTAAACCTAATTAATTTTGATTTTTTTTTTATTTTCAGAAGATGAAATGGATGGTGAAGAGGAGATAGTACCATCGTTCGAATCCATTGTCAATGATGAAGTTTAAGAAGAAGAAACTTGATTTTTATTTTGATTTGGTGTTTTGATTTTATTTACATTATGGATTTGTGTGTGCTATTTTTTCATTGTTGGGTTTTGTCCCAATGGGTTTTCCTGATATAGTTTTTAAAGAGGCCACATTGCAGGAATTTGATTTCTTCAATTTGCCATTGTTACTTCAAAATACTCCAAGCTCTTGGGGAAGTATATACGTACACGTCATCTGGTTTGTTAAGAAACTTGAGAAACAAGCAAGATGTTGCTATGTTTCTTGAGATGCCAAGATTTTAGATTTTCACTTAATTTACGTCAACATATATACACTATTCTGCCATATTTTCTTTTTGAACTAGTCTCATATACTTTGAGAAGTGAGAACCATGAACTATATAATGTTTTAATGTTGTTGTGTTAATGATTGAGCATCATTGTGTTTAACTGATTCATAGAAGGACTTTTTTTGTGTTTTCATCTCTATTGGCATCTTCTTCTTCCAGGTGATATGCGCAGCGGCCTGTTGATGAAGATTGGAGTCCTGCAGGCCTGTACCGCCAAGGCTTGTGCAGGTCGCGGGTCGAGATTTGGCAGTACTTATTGGGATCGCGTCCCACGCAGGCCTGTACCACAAAGACCCGCAATGAACGTGTACCGTGGAGGGACTAGGTGGGGCGGTACAACCCAATTGCCAACATTAATCACAAGGAGACTGAATTTTAATACATGATATAATGCAAAACTAAAACTAATATAATAAGAAACCTGAGTTATATTATATGCATCTCTAAAAATGAGTGGAAATGAATAACCTTAGCATATACTATTAGGATCTTCGTTGCAAACAACTAAACACTAGGATAAGATCAAAACATATGGTTTTGACAAATTTAAAAATTATATACGAACATTTTTTATATATATACAATTTTAGATTGTTTATATATTCATCTATTGATTGAATGGAGAACAATGGTAAATGGGATTGTGGATTTATATCATTAACGTGAAGGGTTTATATTATTAACTACAACTCGACCTAATTATTATTGCTTTTCTTAACAGGTCGACGAGCTATTTCCCCACGAGAACTATCATATAACATCAGATCTCCATCAAACTATGACCTAGTGTCAAATCTCCACGTCTTGAAAGTTAGAAACTTATGTCTCCACGAATTAACCATTTTGAATGTATTTCTCCCCGAACCGATACTTCGAAACTTAATTACCCATAAACCATGGTTTTAATTTGTTTATTATTAACCAAATAGTTTAAACCGGCTAAACCAAACCAAAACTCATTTTAAACAATTTTTATTAAAGAATATTGTTTCTCTTCTTGTTGAAATTTCAATACATAGATTTTTTAAATTAAAAAAAGCTTTCCTAATTTATTTTTATATTTTCATATTTTAAAAATTAAAAATAAAAATTACATCAAGATTGTATGCTTACAAAATTTAATAAAATCTTAGTGAACAAATAAGCTATTAAATTATTGTATTTTTCGATATTTGAAAGCAAAAATTAAATTTTGATAAAAGTATATGTCAAAATCTATGTTTTGTTGATTTTTGACATGTATTTTTTTTATCAAAAATTGATTTTTTTTTCTTTCAAATTTCAAATAAAAAAATACAAATTTAACAATCTTATTTGTTCATTGTGATTTTATTAAACTTTATAAAAATGAAATCTTGATGTAATTTTTTTCTTTTAAATTTCAGAAAACACAAAATATAAACCTAAAACTTTCTTGAAACTAAAAAAATCTATATTTTAAAATTTCAACAAAAATAAAAACAATATCCTTAATTAAAAGTTGTTTAAAATGAATTTTGGTTTGATTTAGCCGGTTTAAATTATTTCGTTAATAATAAACCAATCAAAACCATGGTCTATGGGTAATTAAGTTTCGAAGAATCGAAACATAGTCTCTTTTAATTAGTACAAACTTAAGATTATAACTTTTCAAATGATTCTCAATTAATATATAGGGATATCTTATTTTGAATATATATTATAAAAAAGTGTTTAAAACATTATTATATAATTACTTTACATAAATAATGGTAACAAAACAAGAATCTACCACAATCTGCACAAAAAAAGATTCTATAAATAAGGTGGACATATTTGTTAAATATAATTCATGAAAATCTTACAATAACCCCTTTAGCGTCCGTTTAAAATGGCGCTATAGTTCCTGCAGGTCTTTAATAAACCAAAACTAGATTTTAACCCGCACTTAAGTGCGGATGATTTTTTTATAAAAAATTATATATATTTTTTTTATTTCATGTAAACTTGGGCATAAAATATGTAACTTGAAGTTCAAACCGAACCCAAAAAAAAATCTAATCCGTACATACAAAAACTAAAATGTCAGAAATATCAGAATGAGTCTTGTAGGATGGTACAAAAGATATACGATACGAAATGTTATTAGCGAACCCGAATAGGTAACCCAAAAGCTGAAAAACCCGAAAAAATCCAAAACACCGGTCTCAATGTCTAACTAATCACAAATATAAATATGTATTTCAAATATTCAATTCTATATTTTTTTGAAATGATGTCTAAAAATAAATATTAAGTTTTAAATAAATACTTTATATATTCAATTTTATATAAATAAGTATTCACTTCTTATGTTTTGTTTTAAAATATTGGATTTAACTTTGGATATATCTGAACCCAACCAATATAACCCAAATGTGAATGATATATGGTTACTTTATGAATTTTAGGATGTGGTACAAATTAGAACCAAAACTAATACGTTATATCTGAATCCAATCCGTACTTACATATTTACCATAATGAGACATAGGATAGGATATAAATTAAAACTAAAATTCAAAATATCTAACATGTATTCCGAGGTCCAAGCCTAACTTAAAGTGTGTTTTATATTTTTCACTTAGTTTTATTTTTGATAAAGATTTTACATGTTTGTTGGAATAATCAGTAAAAATATACTCATAAAAATATCACTAATAATATGTTCAATTGTATCATTAAATATTCATAGTAACTAATTATTAATATTTATTTTATCAAATATGTGTATATCTATATATATATATATATAGCTAATTTTAATACTCTATCTATAAGAGTTATATTATGTATTTAGTGAAGGTTTGAAGAATTTATTTCTTGCATTTGGGTAAAGTACAATTTATATCTATATGAATTTGTAGCTATCGATAATTATTTTTATATTAGTAAATAAAATATAATTGATTACTTATTCAAATTTAGTGTTAATATAAACTCAATTGATTATTTTTAAAAACAATAGAATAGTTATTTAGTTCTTTAATTTTAGGCTAGTGTATATATATTTAATAATAATTAAGTTAGGTAAAAGTAAAAATAATAAGAAATATAATTAAATACAATAGTTCAACCTAAACTATTTTTAAGTAGATAAAAAATAGGACTCTTTTTTAATAGAGTAGATGTATCTTCCAAGATACCATTTCATAGTTAATGGGTCGGAGTGCAAAGAATATACACACGAAAACACTAAACCTACTTTATTAAGTTTAAATTTTGATAGTGATAAAATCATATATGGATATTAAGTTTTATTTTTTTTCTTTAACTTTGGTATTAAGTTTAAATTTTGATAGTGATAAAATAATATATAAAATTAAAAGTTATTAATTTACATGTTTTGCAGAAGCATTATAAATCAATGTTTTTTTCAAAACAAATAAAATCTATTTATAACATCTTAGTGTTATAAATGTATGGGGGAATTGTCTACTTTATTGATATGTGGAATGAATAATGTCGAGTACAAGGAGCCCTTTATATATAGGGAGTTATGAATAGATAACTAAAACATGGATAAGGATAACTACAAAGTATAAT